>WURS02452388.1:0-14116 GCA_011762765.2 Rhinocypha anisoptera
AAAAAAACATAGGCACAGAGATAAAAAGACTCACTATTTTAAATTTTCGGTGGCTGCTGAACCACTTTCCTCAGATAGGAAGACGAAAAAAAACAATGGATATATATATATATCTCTCTCCATGTAATAACAGCGTCGTGTAAATTAAATCGAAAGAATGGTGCATCACAGCTATACTTCAAAATCAATTTGACACAGATTCGTTTAGAAATTTGGCGACCAATATTTATGATAATGTTGGAATTTGGAATGAATGCCTATTATGATAATTTACATTAAAATATCGACGTAATGTTATAAATATTTTCATAGTAATTCAATTATCATCAAATACATGTATTATGTAACACCTCGTTAATGATAGGACCAAATGTCCCAATTTTTCAGAAACATAATTTTTTTTATACTTCACAATCTTGTGTAGTGAGATTTTTAATAAAAAGTTGTCATTTATTAAAAATGTTTAACAATATATATTTATTTACATATATAATATTCAGTAAGATAGACGAAATAATGATTATTCATACGCCTTGTCATAGTTATGACGATATAAACATGGAGCATCATATAGGCATAAAAAAGAAAACACACACTTTACTTTGAATATTTCGTTGGCCACCACCACCGTTATCAACTGAGAGACAGTGTGAGTTGTTTTTTTTTAAGTTTTATAGCCAAAGATGGTGCCAGAACGAGGCCGTAAATTGCTTTGGAGTCTTATTCGTGCACATTTCATGAATCCAGCTTAAAACTATTAAAATCGCTCATGTTTCCCCTTCCCACGAAAACCCCCTCCCAGTCCTTCCTTTAAAATATTGTTCGACTTTGTGATCACTGTATTACGCTATTCAAAACTTTTGTTGCCATGACAACCAGTTTTACTTCTTTCCCCTCAATTACAATATGGCGGTTGGTTATTGTCATGGAGCTATATTGGTGTTAATATATAATCACAATTATAACGCTGTGGTTAGTGTTAATTTATCGTTGTGTAGATTTTCCTAGAGAATTTTTCTTTATCCCCTTGTCATTCGTTAAAAAGACTCAAGATTACGTGTAACGTTTTTGAACAAATTCGAGATTTGAAGATCAGACAGGTACAGCAGTAAGTATCGATGATGAAATATTTAGCTTTTATATGTGAATTTAAGTATTATGTAGTTACTTGTAGTACTTGCATTTTACTTTAAAGAGATACTAAGGAAGACGAAGGTGATCAAACAAACAACAGATTATAGAGGACGAGGGTTTTCAACATGCGAAGGCACGAAGGACAAACGGCGAGAACTCTGACACGCTGCGGCCAACTAACCTATGCATTGAGGGCTAAAGAAGATGCATTTTAATAAGGTATTTCTAATCTTACATTTAATTACAACCTTTATCTTGCATTGAAAGGAAATATACTAAAGAATAAAATCGAATTTAGTGAAATTAAACCGTTCACGTGATCGACTTCCGCTACGTCACCAATAGTTCCACTTGGGTTTTAATATATATAGTACGTACATAAAACAAATGAAGACGTTTTGAGAATGGTAGTGGAGGATAGGCGTTTGCTGCCAAAAAAGACAGGAAAGATGGATGAAAGGGGTACTCAGAGGAATGGGTTGTTGAAGTTGGGGTGGAGGGTAGAGTGTTGGGTAAGGGGGATAGGGGTAGGAAGAAAATAGGGATTTTGAACAGAATGATAGGGGGGTATGAAGTATTCAGATTTTCTAAGAGAGAGTAAAGTTAGATTTTACGCGTTCAAGCTAAGCTAAAACTCATCAAAAACCTACATTAGCCGGTAGATTACCCTTCATCATCACATACATAAAATGTTCGGCTGTTGTTTTTTTTTTAGGGGAGTGGAGATAAAATCGTGTCGTAGATGATGATGACCTAAAAATGGTTATAAACCCGAAATCGAACCTGGGAATTTTTCATGCAATGCTATACCAAATCAACCACCACCATTTAACCACACTGCCAGTTGTCTTAGTGACCGTGTGGATAGAGGGCGGTGGTGATCATTGTAAGGAAAGTTAATGGTCATAAAGTTGAAAATTAACGTGGAATATCATTGAGAATAGTCTTGGTTTCCCGAGAGCTTATGCTGGACGACTCCATTCCTAGAGCAAAAGAATTATTTACTAAGAAAATTGCGAGAAGATTAACAAGAAGTGCATCGCTCCTTTCCGTTTTGACTGCCATGGAATTTGCTATACACGTAGTGCAGGGCGTGGGCGTGGGAACTAGCATTTACTGACACTTAAAGATGCAATTACAAATTTTGCAACAGAAGTAAAAGACACAGTTCCCCAACGCGGAATCTCCACGAACCAAATATTTACGAACATTCTCTTTATTATTCATTGTTGACTTTTTATCCAATTATTTGGACTCGACAGCTTGACTGATCTGTCCTATGCACAATCTGGCGGCTTTTTTCTTCTTTTTTTTAATCATTCATCGTTTTTTTATGAAACGAATCCAAAATACTCGCCAGTGATGAATATGAGGTTTAAACAATGGAAGGTACCTTGTCCTCTTCGCTTGTCGCCAGAAAAAAAATCCAACTCTTAATTTAAAAAAAAAGTTTTGGATTGGGGAGGATATGTTCTATTGTAATTCAGCTCATTTTAACAGCAGTTATTTGCTGGCGTGATATGGTGGAAGTTATCCATTACGGAAATGAAAATAACTTGGTGAACTCCACAAATTTTTTAATGTGACGACTTAGGTTTCGACACGTTGTGTCATCATCAGGTCTGATGGGTATATCACTCCTATTATCTTTTGTTTTTTTAGACATGTTTGAAGAGATTCTGGATTTATTTTTCTATGATAGCGATTTACATATTTTACGGTTTTGTAGGAGTCTGTGTTGTATTATAATCATCTGAACCTGGCACGTAGAACCATGAGCCTAGCGCGATAACGGTTGAAGCAGATTTATGGCCAAATCTCGCGAGATAATATAAAAGTAATTTACAGTCAGTCCCTATCGTTGATGTTCAGGTGGTTGTGTATGACAGTGTTCTTTAGTGCAAGTCTTTTAAATGTCACCCAGGTTATTATTTGAGTGGGCATATCTTGAAGTCTGTCACGCTTTAATCCTATTTCAATTAACTTAATCTACGTGCACACACATATAAGACAGACTTAGATAATACGTCAATAAACGTAATTAGGATGATTTACGTATATTTTCACGTAATTGAGATGAGATGTTCGCGAAATTGTGCGTGGTGAATTTATCAAAATGGATTGCTTGTAAGTCAACTTGAGGAGTCATTGAGCTCGATTCTGAGTTTCTTATCTGAATTGTCAGTTCAATCAACTTAAGAGCTCAGAGTATCGAAGCCAGAGAATCAAAGTATGTATTTTCAACATTCCACTCGGTGACTGCGACATATGTCCTCGATATCAATATTCTAGCCTCCTCTCCTTTTATTAAATTAAAAAATTTTCAAATATTATTTTTTCAAATAATAGACACTGCACCAGGAATGGCGACAGGAAAAGTTGAAAACCTTAACTGCTGTTCAGCGTACGTATCCTTCGGGCGCAATAGCCGGAAATGATTGGCAGGTTTATATGATGGAAAATTTCCTGGCATTCAACAAAATAAAATATATTAATAGTTTTAAAAGAGCAGAATAATGTTGATGAGTGTGGTTACTGTCAGTTTAGATTGTGAAGTACGCGAAGTAACATACAATTGAAAATAGGAATCTTTGTGTTAGATGCAGAAAAAAGGAGTCTCAATGAATGATTACTATTTCTTTTCATCTGCTGAAGCTAAACAGGGATGATCTACCAGTTGCCCTATCCGATTTTCCAAACCAATGATTCATCTAACTCTAAAATAGTCCCGCGAAAATATACTGAACGTTCAGTTTGATCATGAAATGGTTCCGCTCCCACCCTATGAAACTATTATTCTAAAATCATTTTTTTGACAACAATCTCTTGGGTATCTTAGCAATAGTACATTCATTTTATTATTTTAAATCTACATGTTGTCATTCAGCGTTTCTGCTTGTACTATTATCATTACAATTATTATATTTTTGTCACAAGTATACTGCAAAAACACTGATTTCTTCTGGTTTCAATTGCACTTTAAAATAATAATTATACTGCCTAATATAACCAATGATATGGAAATTAAACTGGAGCGTGTTACTGCTTCTACGCTGTTTCTTGTGTTATTTTTTGTCTTTGTCTTCTGAAGAAAAGAACCTCAACACAGAGTCAGGAACCATTGGTCAAGCACATCGGTCAAGCAAACTTCAACGTCTTTGAAAGTTTTTGCAAAATTTTATTGTGCATTGTTGTTAGGCAAAAGAACATTTTTTCCTGTTTTAAGCTACGTATGGTTCTGATCGGCGCATCAAAATTTTCTCCTTGTGATTGTGGGATGGTTTACGAAAGGAGCATTGAGAACAGATCATTTTGTTAACCTCTTGCAACTTATGAGTTTTGTATTTCACTACTTCATTATGGTTTTCATACTTAATCCAGTTTCAGCAAATATTTGTTTTTCTTGGAATATCTTCGCTTATAAATTATTATCGATGTGTTACCCTATATGTTCGTTCCATATGCCGATGTATATATTCCATATGAGTCACCCACACAGCCGAAATTTTGTACTCTTGGACTGGTGTACACTAACATACGGGAAATCTAGAAACGTCGTCGTGTGTAGATCAGCAGCACTTTTATCGTAATGCGTTTTCCAGCTCGTCCTTTTTCTCGTACAGCATGAGAGTGAACTTCTGTAAAAGAATGGATGAGAAGTTAATTCAGATGGATGTAATTTCTTTCGCTTGAAGTGCATGAAGGAGAAGAGATGAGACCATTTTTAACCGTTGTATTGAATATAAGGAAAAGTTTTTAGCACTGTAATTGTTTTTATTTTATGCGACATGGTGATCTAGCTTTAAAATAACTTCTTGATACGTTTATTATTTAAAATTTATAATTACATTGCGAGTAGACATGAAGTCTGATGGCATGGTGACATAATATTAACAAAGAGAGAAAGAAAGAAAAGAAAAATATATGAATAAAATTTAGTTTATCATTTTAGCGACAACAACTTTTTTATTGAATTTTTAAAAGAGGCAACATTGCATGGTGATGGTTTTTACGACTTCTTCTGGTAAATTGTTCCATTCGCTCACAGCCCGATTTAAAAAGGAATACTTGCCAATGTTTGCTTTATGGTGCCTTAATTTCATCTTTAGGGTTTTTTTCACGACAAAGTTTGGCGGCTCCAACCTATTACTCATCTCTCTCCATGCTACACTTATGAGAAATTCTATATAATTATTTTACTATATCATAAAATAAAACCTTATCTTAATTTATTTAGAAACGGATGTAAAGGTAATAAGGTGTAGACACGGTTAATACTTAGATTAATAGGAAATTCAGAGTCCTCAATCAGCTAAATTCTAACTCTGGCTGATAAGATTACGCAAATTTAATTTAAAACTATTTTATTCCAGTTCATTGGTGCTTATTAAATTTAACAAATAAGAATATCAGTCGAAAAGGAACGAATTACAAATCTGTGCGAAGAAGTACCACAGAATCTTGTACAAGGTCGACTTGAAGGAGCGTATATAACTGTGAAAAACCAGTTGAATTAACATCTAGCAAAAGTAAATACTACCCTAGGTGATAAAGAAGAAATTCTTATTGAAGATAAAGATGATACGAATTGGCAGAAATACTATTTGGTAAATTTTATACCGGAAAATAAATACGTAAGAAGAAGACTCGAAGACAAGGACGGGGTTGAAGACATTGAGAATGGAGTCCCCATTCTAGGGTAGAATTTGGTACTGCATTAAAGGATCTACGGACATGTAGTAAGTAACGAGAGATAGACGAAACCACATAAGAAAAAGTGATAGAAAATAGGTTTTGAAGGAGCTCTTTAACCAGGTATGCGACATATACACAATACTATCGGACCTCAGGAATAGCATATACGTCCTTGAACCAAAGAAGAAAAGGTTACACATACTAAAAACCCGTACAATTAGCTTGAGGAGTACAGTGCCAAAGATTCAGGCAAGAATGGATAGGAAAGCAGAATAAGTGATGACCATTATTGATTTCGAAGAAGTAGAGGAACAGAGGAAGCAATCCCTACACTTAGGTTCATCTTGGAGAAGAGATTACAGGGAGAAAAACCAACATTTATTGCATTTGTGGAGTTATAAAGAGATTTTGAAACCACGGACTGGTACAAATGGTACCAATATCATAATGATCTAAAGTGACGTAAGATTGATACATGACTTTTACGGAAAGCAGGCAGAAATTGTAAGATATGGAGAAAGTAGAGAAAAGGAAGAATAAAGGAGAAAAGAGGGATGCTCACATTCACAGATCATTTTCAATGTTTAAATCGAGAACACAGTTAATATGCTCGAAGGGAAGATAAAATGGGGTGTAAAGGTGCAAGGAGTAGAATTTGGTATTCTGCTATTTGCAGATGACATTACTATATGGCAGAGAGGGAAGAAGGTTTAACAAATCTTCATAGCAAGGTGACGAGAAAATGCAGCTCAAGGATAAACAGGAATGAAACAAAAGTAATGGTCTTCAGCCGGATAAGGAAAGCAATCATCAAACGACGCTAGGGAAGGAAGAAATTGGCAGGTGAAAGAATTCTCCTACTTAGGAGGTAAGATCAACAACGATGGAAAAGGAAAGAATTAGATAACAAATAACAAAGCCCAGGCAAATAGAGCATCCTTTCAGAAGAAACAACTACTTACTGTAAATATCAGCCTGGAAATAAGGAAGAAGTACTAGGACATACGTGGCACATTTTATACGAAGATGACACATGGATAATAAAATGAGAAAAAACACGGTTGTAAGCAATGGAAATGTAGTGCTACAGAGAAATGTTGAACATTAAATTGATAAGCCGAGTGACCAATGCAGAAGTGCTCCCAAGAGTTAGATAAAAGAGAGGCACATGGAAAGCAGTTACCAGAAGTAGAGAAAAATTAATACACAGGAAGGATTACAGTTTAGTGAAATCTGTAATGGAAATGACCCTAGGAAGGAAGAAGCCTAGAGGGAGGCCGAGGATGCCATATGATGAACATTTATTGGAAAACGTTAGGAACTACGAATGCATAAAGAGCCTAGTAGGATAGATGGCACAGCTGCTAACAAATCTTTGAACTTATGATGGAGATCGAAAAAGAAGGCCGAGTACCATATCCGGCCGGTTGTGCCTTCTTTTTCTGATAATATTTACTACTGAAGAATAACCACTGAAAAGCAATACGAAGAGCCGTCGAGAAAGAAGTTTATGGTGAGAATACACTCGTAATAAGAAGGGGGACTCTAGTAGGGCTCATATTGTGGCGAGGCAGTTTAGTGAATTCCATATTGGACGAGACCATAGGAGGGAAAAAACCTACATATAGGCCATGGTTGGCATAAGGGAATCAAATAATGAAGAATGTCAGAATTTAGGGACTACTCGTATCAATGATATGAAGAGGTTGGCAGGTGGCAGGATAGCTCGGAAAGCTGCTGAAAACCTATATTCAGTTTGATAACCTATGTTTACGATGTTGACACTGGCTTTTCATAATAGCTATACGGGAGTCGAGTTAATTTCCTACGATAGTAATTTTTAACTGTTAAATTAATTAACATGTTAAATTAATTTACAACCGTCTGTAGAGATAAATAATTTAACATGAGTTACATTATTTTAATTTTTTTTAACGAAGCCGTAAAATTAATTCCGGCAGCCAATAAACAGGAAGAAGAATGACTACTTTCTTACTCTCAAATCTCCCAAGCACCTTAAGAATCCCGTTTATTTCAATTTACTTCTATTAAAAAGGAGGAAAAATGATAACCAATAACGGTTACTCAAATTAGGAAAACATGAAAATCTCATTCGTATGGCATAGTCTCAAACTCGTCTATAAATATTCAATGGGGAGGACTATACATAGACTAGTGTTCAAGCCGCCAGAGTGACAAAGAGGCTCGGAAATCTCGAAAAATCATGACTCTGGGTTTGCATCACAACACTCGGCTCGCGGTGCTCGTGTGCGCTCTCACCTCTTCCCCCAAGGCGTTGTCTTCTGCCAGCACCTTTTCGACCGGGTCGTCGTCATCCGTTGGCACCCTCTTCATCCCTGCTTCCGAGTGCTTCCAGTGGGCCGCCTCGTCGCCCGACTTGCACCGGTGGGCGAACAGGGGCCGCACCGCGGGCGACAGGAGCTCGACGTGCACGTCCTCCGGATCCGTGCGCCCCGTGAGGAAGGACACGACCAGGCCCACGACCACGCTGATGACCAGTCCTATGAAGGCGTAGAGGGTGTAGGAGATCCGGAATATGAACCAAGCCTCTCCGCTTCCCGAATTCTGGTCCTCCGTCGTCGTCTCGGGCAGGATTCCCTCAGTCGCCAGTTCCATTAGATAATGCCTGAGAAGGCGCATTTCATTGAAGCCGATTCAGAAGCGAGAATCACAGTAGCGATACTAGCTGAGTGGAGACGAATAATCCGTTTTCATAATATTTGTATGCGGATGTGTTTGTGCATGGTTGGTTTAAAGACTCCGCGCAAATATGAAAACCACTTGTGTGTAGTAAGTAGTTATTTTTTTAGTTGATTAGTTTAGTTAATTTTTAAAATATTGAAACTACTCATTGCTTATTATAAACGGTCAATTTTGGAATTACTCTTTTCACGAAGTTCCAACAAAAAATAACCTCGATTTGAAAACTCCGTGGTCACTCATTCAGCGTAGACGGAGTGATGAGGAATGCTAGTGGAAAAGTGGAGGGAGGAGAGGGGAGTGACGAGAAGTTTTGGGGAGGGGAGGGTGTAGTGAAGGAAATTATATGTTAACAAGACCTGGAACTTTGGAATAAATATATGCAGGTCACTTCTCTGGCCCTCATATTGATGTTGGAGACGGATTCAGGAAGAGATTCGAGGACGGAGAGGGAGAGAAAACGGTCAAAAAGAAGTTCATGGGATACGCAGTGAGTGGGAATTGAAAGGGATGAAGAAGAAGAAAAGTTGGTAGAAAATCGATTATATGGATGTAAAGAGGGGTGCTACATTTGCCTATATAGAAAGAAGGCCAAAGATTGCTAGAAAGGAGGCATATTACGTTTTTTCTAAGGCAATTGTCATCGGAGCGAGGTAGGGAGGCCATCATGGAGTGCGGAAGAGAAGGAGCAGATCGGATAAGCGGACAAATTTTTCACCTGGAAGGATTACATGTAAAGGTTTGAGGGAGAGGGGAGTTACTGAAAGAGTGTGGAGAAGGGTTATTGGATTTAAATATATCTTTTAAGTTGAAGAGACGTCTGTAAGTCACAGATGAGGAATTAGGTAGTAGTAGAAGATAGAAAATATTTCTCTGATTTAAATTAGGGTTAAATTCCTTCAAAATAAATAGCTTTTAGTCTGTGTGAGCCAGAGAAATATGTGGTATAAAGGTTGAGTCCTACCTGGATATGAATACGGACTCGAATCGAAAAATCATGTCGTGACATTTGAGGATAGTAAGTCGTTCTTTCAAAATTTTTGAGAGATTCCTTTAATCAATTAATCATTCAATCATACTGACGTTCCATTGAGGAGAGTGGCCCCCAAATCGGGAAGGGCTGAGTCATTAGTCGATTGGCCGCATCCTCTCGTTGACACTGGCATCTTCTCGAACTTTATCCGGCCCGTGGCCACGGACAGTTGAGACCCACACGACATGAATCCCATGGCCAGAAGTCCGAAAGCTCCTCCCGCAAATGCACCCTTTGGAAAACGAAAATTTCAGAAGAGCTTTGGAAAAAAGAATTCACTTATCTCGTCGTCCCGTTACATGAATTTGTCGTAAACAACTTTGTAATTCATCTTTTAAAGAGATTTCTCAGAATTACAACAATCTGTATTTATACTTTCCCGTCGATACTTTACAATAGCGTTCAAAATTCCTTTTTAAATTACGTATAAGTATCATTAAAGTTTGGGATTTCGCTAGTTCCAAACTTAATTATTTCATTGATATCTTAATAGTTGTGGCAAGCAATGTTCAACCCATTCAATTATCAAGTGGAACTTATTTGACATAGAACATGCTTCGTAATTTGCTTCGCTTGAATGAGCCTCAGCTAATAAATTAAATGGCACTTATTGCGATTCATATAATCGAGATTTAATATTGGCGAGAGGTACTCATTTTTCCTCTTACCTTAGAATTAGTCCAAGGAAAGAACATCCCCAAAACGAAGACTGCCAGCATAGGGCCACTGGTTATCCCAACAAGACTCCAGTTGGCCTTTTAGAAAGGAAGGTGAACATATGGTGAAACACATCCATTCGTTTGCTGTGGAAATTGAGAGTGAGATAATTCAAAAAGTACCCTCATTATGTACAGATATGTAATTCTGGCTACTCGAAACTGGTGTTGGATCTATCCATAGCCACTGCCGAATCAGATATTTGATAGTACTGATAATGTAGTAGCCTTTGCCTGAAGAAGTAGTAGTAGAATTTGGTCATTTTGCACCTCTTCTGTTCGATGATAAAACCCCATTGAACAACACAGCACCCATGCCCTGTGCGGGGCTCGAACCTTTGGGTCAGACAGCGAGCACGCTACCCATCAGACTAACTCGGTCGGCACCTCTGCATTATTTTTAATTCGAAAAACATTTCGGGTTTTCGTTGTAAAGAGTAAAATTGCTAGAGAAGACATCGCAACACCAGTTTCGTGGAAGAATGAAGATGGACATTTCGATGTATAACTAGAACAAAATTTATTAATGAGGTTTCAGCCTGAAGCAAAAAGGAATCAAAACCAATAAAAGTACGGTTTTTTTAATGCTTGACCGTAAACACGCAACACCTAAACACTCCTCACCCTAATATAAAATATAGATTAGGTATAATTTCTACCTCGCATGTAATCTGTGTACTATTGTATGTTTTAAACTTATTTTTTATTTTAATCGGGCTTTTTTATTTAACTTCCACTTCTATAGTGTAAATCACCATTGACATTTTTGTTTCGTAAGTAGTGTTATTCGCTTTTCGTTCGATGAAGTCTAGTATTAGATTGCAAGTGCACCATTTTGACAGCATTCATTACATACTTTGTATAAAAATCACCTTTTAAACCATGGGGAAACTAAAGAGTTTTATCCTAATTCTTTCCCAGTTATTTTAATTAATTGCATTTTCATATACTCACCTGAACAATGGCACCTAAGTGCTCAACGATGAAAACCATGCAAACACAAAAAACTCCGATCAGAGCACAAATAACTTTCATGATGAATGATGCCCTCTCTTCCGACACTTTAATCTTTAAGAATGGATTGATAAAATCTTCAAATATAACTCCTGACATTGAGTTCAGACCTGTTGACATGGTACTGTAAAACAAAGGTATCATTATTTAGTTGGAATAATACTTATATATATAATATACATATATACACACACATATTTATATATATATATATACTATACAAATTCACACATACGCTCACGCATGGAATTTTTTAACAAATGCTTATATAGTTATTATAGGTTTACAAAAACATGTTCATCTAATTGTAAATATAAATTGTCGGTAAGATAATTATCTTTTTAATGTAAATGCATACTACGCATTTAGATATACTCTTATTGATCTCCCATATATCTTTGTAAAAATTATAATACATACATCTTCATACATACATCAATTACATACATATATGGACGCTTTTTTACATTAATGACATATATATATATACACGAATACTCTAAATAAAAACATTTAAAACATGTAAATACATGCCCGAATTCGCACAATCCTATATGTTATTGTCGCTGGTGGAAAAGACATCGTCGTCACCTGGTTCGACTTCCAACAACCACTCCGAACCATGCAGTGTTCTTATTAGTTTTTTATTATCAACTGAGGGGACCCTTGCTTTTCTGACCGCCGCGGCGTGTGGAAATTCACAGATAAGGGTGGGGACTTTCTAGATCGTTGAAATAGGCAAAATAAAGGAAAAAATTAGCTCACAATTCGCTGATATCTTCAATGCTCGACAAATTGAGCTCCCTCAGACTATCATCCATTAAAAAAAATGAAATTAAGGTTTGAGTAGAAAACTTGTTATCGAAGAAAATTACGAACTCTATCGGTTCAAATATTTATGACATTCCGAAAAACTTATTGCTCATAATGAATTATAGTAATGAGGAAATTTCGTGGAGAAGGACGTAGGCTAAGATATTTAAAAATTTCTCCCTTTCGTGCATTTAAGCAACTTCTGTTAAAAAATATGTAGCCTGGAAGTAAAGCGAAGTTCGTTTTATCAACCCTCCGTGCTGTGGACAAGGCCGTAACAGCTGGCAAGGGCGCGCAGAGTGACTAATTTGGTTTATTTCAGAGGACTCCAAAAATTCAACGGGTTTTGCTCTCCGTTCGACCACTAGTGTACGTCTCTCTTTGACTAAACCTCACAGTGGGCGTCAGTGGTTATTGGGATGGTGCTTTGCTCTAGATGTGGTGGTGGAGATAAGAAACAAGGAAACAAGAAAACGGAGCGAGGGGGGGAGGGGGAACATTAGGTATAGGTTTAACGAACCAAGTGTGAATCGAAAAAGTTTGGGAGACACTGGAGTAAATCAAACCAATCTATTTCTTTAGTGTTGTGTTCGGTCTTTTACGTATGTCGTAACCTGATGTTTTGTTTGTCCTTATTCATGTCGCTCTACCTATTGTTAAGTTTTTCAAAGCACTTCTCTGATGGACTCCGAAATTGTTTTTACTTTATGGATCCGGTACGCGCTCTATATTCCTGTTCCATTTTAATTTTATGCATCGTTCTTAAGGACTTTCATCCACCTTTTCATAATTTTTGTAGCAACCCTTTAGTAAATAGTTCTCTTCATGCTGGAGCAGCGTGAATTATTATCGGACTTACTTTATTCTATCTTAATGTCATGTAGTGTGGCATTATTTTTTATGTCCGTGGACAGATTGGACAGCATCCCGCTGAGCCTTGTTTGTTACTTTTTTTTACACGTTCACCCGTTGTTTTGCGATTTTCAATCGATTATCCAAGACCTTATCCGTTCATAAGATGGGATGATACGTGACCTTAAAGCGGCGCTGAAGACTCCGGCTATGAACAATCCGGGCAGTCCTGGCAGCGACCCAGCCACGTCCATGACGTAGTATGGCATCAGCTGATCGGGAGCACGGACCACCTAAAAGCGAGAGAGCGGCGTTTTAACGGCGCCGCCGTTTCGAGGCCGCGTGCGGGCGAAAACTCAGCGGAGGTCCGTCGGATTCCGCGCCCGCATTTTTTTTTTCGTTTCTGGTACTTGCTTTTTGAATTGGTCTCGCCGGTCCCGTCGGCCGATCACTCTTATAGTCTCTCGGGGTGTATGGACTCCATTAGTCGCGCTGGACTATGAAATACCCACGTAAAAGAAAATGCGCTTGATATATAGCTTAGCCAAAATATTGAGATGCGTACGTAAACAAGTTCCCATCAAAGTTCCCAATCGCAAAAAGTAAATTAAACACTCGTGGTACTCGATATTTATTATTATTTATTAGGAAGTGAATCTGATATATCAAGATGGTTTACAAAACAATGAACGGATTTTAGAACCGGCAACAGGAAACCCAGAAAATCAAAATATTATGAATTCTAGTGTTTTTTTTTTCAAGTAGCTCTCCTCAAGTTATTCATTTTTTGATGACAGACTTATAGCCAGTAGATAACAGAAAACTTCCACAAACTATGGATGCATGAAGTAGTTACCAGTAAAATAACTCCTAATTTCATTTCACTCATAATCATCATCATTACCAATACCCAGTTCATGATCTTTGTCTGACTTTCATTTGGGTTACCTTCTCTCTTACCATTGAAAAGAACCATGACCGATCGAGTTATTCTCCTTTTAAGGATCTACATCTACATAATACCCTGCAAGCCGCCACAAGGGCGTGTGGCAGGGGGTGACCCACCACCATACATTCACATGCACATGATACAAGTCATGCATTACGCACACAAAAAAAAGAAACTATCATGCAAAAA
>WURS02452399.1:0-14116 GCA_011762765.2 Rhinocypha anisoptera
TTAGATGTAATGCGGCCAACCTAAGCTAATGCTCATCAAAAACCTACCTTAACCAGTAGATTACCCTTCATCATCATCATCATTGATATTTTACTGAGGCTTGAGATAGGTTTTCGTGTTCCTTGGATTAAACTTTTAGAAAAACCTTGGAATTGCTGAATTTGATAGTGAAGTTTAGTCAATTGTTCACAGCCCAACATGCATATAGGGTTGTCCAGTCACATTCACAAAGTGAGAGAAGGATGCCAAAACTAACAGATGTGGGGATTCCTTCTTTCTGTGGACAACACTTAGAAGTAATGATCGAAATTAGGTTACACTTTTTTAAAACATAAGCATATTTAGGAGGAATATCGTGCTAAAATTTCTCACCCCCTGCCACACACCATTAGTAGGTGAGTGGTGCACCCCCAAAAAGATGCACAAAAAATCAACTTGACCCCTACGGAAGGGTTGTCCGGATAAAATGAATTGGAATCGATTTGTCATATTACTGCCAGAAAAAAACTTAGGTAACATTTTTCTGTCCTTTTAGTAATTAATTAAACAGTTTAAATATAATGAAAAAAATTTTAATGACATTGAAAGTAAGTTTTTTTTAGGTAAATTGGGCTAAAGTAAATGCTTTTAGCATCTGGTTATTTAAAAAAAATACCCTTTTTGAGCTACAGTCGATCAAAGGTAAAAAAAATGAACAAAACTTGACATTTTCAAAAATTCATTTCTTAGCTTTTTTCAAAGCTTTTTTGATCACTTTAAGAGGGAAAATGATCTTCAAGACTTCAAGATAATATTTTTTATACATAGTCAACTTTAATTTTTCGCCTTTAGATTTCACTCCCGTAAGTGAAAAGAGATTTTTTTGTAAAAGTATGATTGAATATTTCATGGTGAAAAATTAAAGTCTCCTATATACAAAAAAATATTACCTTAAAGTTAGGTCTTGAAGATCATTTTTCCTCTTAGAATGATCAAAAAGCTTTGGTAAAAGCTTAAGATATGAATTATTGAAAATGTATGGTTTTGTTCCTTTTTTTGCCTTTAATTGGCCATGACCTTTGATGACCATGACCTTTAATTGACCAAAGGGTACGTTTTTTGAAGAAATAACTAGATGAAAAAATGTATTCTATATTTTCAGGCATAACTATGTGGAAATCCATTTCTGAGAAAAGGAATAACGTACTCTGTATTTTTCCACTTGATTAAGTGGAAAAATACGGAGTACGTTATTCCTTTTCTCATGAAAAAATGTATTTATTTTAGCCCAGTTTATCTAAAAAAGTTACTTTCAATACCATTTTTTTCATAATTTTGCAACTGTTCCATGAATAAATTAATTACCATTAGGACAGAAAAAAATATTTAAATTTTTTCTGGGCAATAATATGACAAATATTGCAATTCGTTTTATCCGGACATACCTTCCATAGGGGTCAAGCTGGTTTTTTTTTGTCTTTTTGGGGGTGCACCACTCAACTGCTGGTGGATTGCAGGGTATATATGTAGATGTTCAGTGTGACATCCAATAATTTAAACATTTTGACAATGTTCACCAAGCATGGTATATTTCAGTTTTCTCTGCCATTATTTGAGCGAATTTGCAGCAGTCTCTCTTCTTTGCAATGACATTTGCACCTTCAGGTTTTACGTTGTGTCCTAGCTTCCACCCTGCATGTAGGTATATTAATTCATTGTGTATCCCTTGTGACTCCTCTTAATGTTCTTGTATGTTAACTTCATTGCTCTGTACATCTTGCCAAAGAATGATTTCCCTTGCTTGGTATGATCCTTTGCATAATTTTCATTGAATTTTCTCACGGATAGTGTTGGCTACCTTGGTCAAATTGTTTTTATGCAATGCATTTTAAGATAGTCTTTTCCTTGCTTCCTGAGATAAGTAGGCTGTTGACATAGGATTTTGTCTCTGGTTCCGCATTTCATCTACCTCTTTGGCATTCAAGGTTGGTTTGTCTTTAGTTCTTTTGAGGACTGTGGAACTAGTGGTAGCTGTTTCTTTGCAAGAACTAGGTTTTCTTAAGACAAGAGTGTTCTTCCTCAGGCCATACTATAGGCCCTAAGTCTATCCCTGCCTTTCTTGTCAAAGAAGGTGAATAAGGGTTAAAGGTCCTTGTGATGTGGAAGTGTAGAAAGTTTAAGTGAACGGATAGAAAAGAAATGATGTGACCTTATGTGTGGTAGGGGGATTCAATGTGAGTTTCATGAAGACAACAGGCAATGTAGGAGGTGATAGTTAATAGATTGTTGAAGTTAGATGGTAGAAGATGTATTGTTATGATAATGGTGTGTGGATATGAAAGAAAATATGGAAGGAATAATGGTGGGTAAAAGTTATTAAAACCTCACTGATTTTGTGGAAGGCTAAGTTTTCTTATTTAAATGTTCCATCAAAAGTCAACATCTAATCAGTGGCTTATCTAATAAGAAGAATATTGGAAGGCAGTGCAGCACAGGACTGCTTTACTGTAGACATTTAAACTGGGGTAAATGGAGAAAGAAATATACCTGTTATAATCAGTAGCTGTTACTAAATTGATCCTGTATAACTTCATGTCTGTAGAAACTAGACATGGTGAATAACAGAAATGTTTATGTTCCTACAATGTAGGACTTGTTTGCCACCTGCAGAGCACTTTTACGTACATTTTTCATATTCCACTGCTTATAACCTGTCTAGCCTGTGATCTTTGGAAAATTAAAGTAATCCATCAGAATTTTTAAAATTATTTTATAAAATACATTACTCTCCATTTCACCTATGATGTACCCACTTCTACTACTGCCTACCAAGCATTTCTAGTACACTCAAGCAGGTAAATCAGTTGTATGTATGTGTGCAGGTCTATAGCATTACTTATGTAGTGCCCAAATTAAAAGAATGAGTAAAATGCATATCTCTGATATACGAGTAACTTCACTTAAAACTTCCTTTGTAAAATATACATTTGTGTTATGTACACAACTTTTAAATGTTTAAATCTTGCCAATCAGCATAAAACTAATCAAATGAATTTTTAGGGTACTTTACTGTGAAATACTTCACACCAGCAAGGCATACATGAAGGACATAACCGTCATTGATCCGGCATGGCTTGTTGAATTAGCCCCCCATTTCTATGAAGAAACTCTGGAAATGGACACCTGGCGTGTAAATACAAGTTGACCCAATGGAACAAAGTGATCCGAGACTGGATTAATTGGGAACAAACAAGGTAGTTTTGGTCACGTTTCCTGTATGTTTGTGTGTGTGTGTGTTAATTTATAAATAAAAAAACATTTTGAAACTGACCTGTGGCTGTAATGCCTTCTGAAGGTGTCCAGCCAACTGAAAGTGACATTTCATATGGTTTCATCTTACGGTATTGTTGGCGCATCATACTTAAGTTTAAGCAGACATGAAATCCAATTTTGAAGTTTTCTCTTGATGAACAGTTGATCAAAGTGCATAGCGGGATTTGATTACATTTTTTCCTGTAGTTACATCAAATGTTCATGTACTGGATGCTTATCATGCATTAAATTCGTAATGTATCACCTTTAATGTGCCTGAATTGTTCTTTCTTTATTTTTTACTCGTGAATGAAAAATTTCTTATCATATTTTGTCGACCCTAAAGTCATTGTAAGAAACTCAAGTGGGAATAACTGTATGAAAAATTTGCCGATGTGATGTTGTTTCAAAATGCAACTGCCGTACATTGAAAGGGCACGAGCACAACACATGCTGGAATCTTATACTTTAACTTTCCATTTCTTCATAAAAATTTTCAATTTACTTTTTTCTTATATTTTTACCTCAAAGAGTTTCAAATTTCATGATTGCTAAAATCAGCAAGGTCACCTCAGCATTTGATGACTCATTTGCAAGGTCAAAGTATACCTTAGTAGTCGAGAACCCTTTATTAAAAAGCATTACTAATCCAAAATGGAGTAGTAGTAGTATTTTTGTGATGTTAGGGTACTTCGATGGCTATAGTCGTTTCACAGCTCTTCAAGTCATATTTAAAAAACCCATTTAGACGAACAAAAAACCCATGCCCTGGGTGGGACTCGAACCCTCTACCTTTGGGTTAGCTGGCAAGCAATCCAAAATGGATATGAGGTAAGATAATTTATTAATATGTATTTAAAAATAGTGAAAGTACCAGCTACATTAGCCTCTGTGTAGTGCGTTTGTAGGCTAATCCTGGGTCGCAAATTAAGAGTCCAGCTTAGGGCATGGGTGGTATTTGTCCAGTACGCTTTTTTCTATGATCTGAAGCGGTACTAAATGACCGTAGCCATCTGATAACCTATAAACAAATATATTACTAAGGGTAGAGTAAAGAATTTATCAGATGATGTGAAACCCATTTATTCACAAAATTAAGGTGATGGAAGAAATTACATCTTCATAATAAAGATAGTGGAAAATAATTTTTTTAGAAAAAGAAAGCATGTATGTTTTTTTAGGGTTTCTAGTTAAGGCGTGTTCCAGGTACTTTCAATGAAACTCTGTTAAGTTAACACAACATTTTATTGTTTAACGACACAAAGATAAATCACGACAGGAGGCCAGTGGTGGCATTGGTATGCACTATGGCATCCAGCATAATGGTGTGCCATGGTATGTATGTCAGTCTTAACGGCTGGCAAGAGACTATCTCTCTCTGCTCACTGGTGTTACGCTCTGTCAGTGACCCCGTGAACTGCATGATACAGATTAATTCGTGCAGGCGCCACAGTTTATACAGTTTGGGATAAGAGAGTTCAATGTAACGTTAACCCCTTTAATGAGGACCATTTTTTTTAGTCGTCACCTAACTGGTGGGGTTTACTTATCTTTCAATAGAAATAGTTGAAATTTGCTGCAATAATACCTTTTTGATTACAAATATTGGAAAAAATAATTAAACTATTTTTTAAAAATAACAAATACTTTTTTTTTCATACGGTACTGTATTGAAATGAAAATTACTTACCAATCTGTTTATTTCTGGATTTTACATGGCTTACATTACTTGGCCATTCACACAGGATTTTAATTGTATTATTTACACTACGTACACATTTCTCTTTTTCACTCAATACTCCATTTTCGTGTGGTATGCTTGGAAGCACGGTGCGGCACAGAGAGGTACATTGCAGTCCCTGCAGCTGCACATTGTTTCCCTCCTCTGCTCGCGAGACAAACACAGCACACATCTCTAATGAGCGTGTTTTTTCGTCGCTGTTGGTGAATTTAGTTCAGGGAAATGCAATCCTGATAAATGTAATTGGGGGGGGTCAATTTTTTGAGTGGCTTCCAGATGCCTTTGAAGTCGCCCCTCCGTATTTGTGTAACATCTTGTGAATGAGATCTAATCGGAATTGTAGATGAGTTTGTTTTCCTCCATTCTTCCTCCATGTTGATCATTCATCCATGTAGATTACATACGAGTTAAATATGCATAAATCAAGGTGTCGGAAAATTTTCTGGTAATATTTCTCCATTCTTTTCCATGCTGTTTTATAGGTGACCACTGATCTGAGAGATCAACTCCTCCCATTGAGTCATTGTAGTCAATAACAGCAATAGGTTTCTTTTTTAACCTTCCTTTCCTGTCTTGTGGTCTTTGTACTTGCATCGTGGACCTGCTCAGTATAAAAACACCTCTCTTATCTTTCCAGTTCAGTGTCATCAACTTATTCCTAAAAGCAGTGGCAATTTTACCAATTTCAATTTTTTATGCATTGCTGATATTTAGGCAAGTCCTTTCAGTTTACTCTCTCAGTTCCTACTTCATCCCATCGAATTTAAAAATTCATAGAGCTTCAAGACTGCTGTAATAGTTTTTTCTAATCCTATGAGATATCCCTGGATTCAGCAGCTTCTCCGCAAGTGTTAGAACAACCTGTGACGGTTTCGTAAAAACTACTCATATCAGCTCCTCAAACATCCTTAACAACTTCCGTGTCCTTCCCAGTGTATGTCATCATGTTCCACACATCCACCTTTCGCATCACAAAGTTTATAGGATTCCATCCCAAAACATGACCTTTTTTGTTTAATAAATACCTTCCACCCTAGGCTACCTTTCCAGAGTAGTAAACTTTCATCAATAGAAAGTTCTCCCTCTGGAATGTAAGTTTCAGAGAATTTCCCTGTACATTGATCAAAATAAGGCTTGATTTTGTGCAGTTTAGGAGAAACTGGTCTGCGTCAATATATGACTCGTTATTTGCAAAATGCAGAAATCTCAAGAGGAGAAAAAAACCTCTTCTCACTCATTACTTCATAAAAGATGGGGGTCGCTAAAAGCAGGTTATGGTAAAAATAACTTGAATATGTGGGCTTTTGTATAATTCCCTGCAAAAGCAACACTCCAAAAAAACAACTGTATTTCATCCTAAGAAATAGGTTAAAAAAATTTGCAATTTCCAATTTTTTAACCTATTTCTTAGATTATGGATAGTTTCCACCACATCTCACCTGACTTGTATTTCTTCCCTGTTGATTTCCACCCAGTATTTATCACAGCTCCTTTTCATTTGAAATGTTTTTCATTTATTATTTGCTGCGCATACAAATTTGTCTGCTTTGCTATGTAATGACAAATCTCATCATCGATGAAATGTTAAAAAATTGCAAGAGAATCATCATTGTCAACCAAGTTTCCTTTCACCCCAGCCTCAAATGTAGCTAGGAACCTAGGCCTAGGACCCACTTTCAAACCACACACTGGAATTTGACGGTAGAATTTGGTTTCACCTTCTTCTACTTCACTTTCTATTTCACTCTCAGATTCTACATTTCTTTGATTCTGTGAAGACACCCTGTACCTCTGTCCCATTAGTATCAGCCGCCGTGGTATTACACGAGAAATGCTAATGACTCTGAGTTTCGATGGAGATGAAGAAGGTTCAGAAACCATTAGCGTCAAATTGAACGATACTTCCTCTCCTAACGATGACTCTGGAGTTGATAACGGGTTAAAAAATGCATCATCTTCAAGCGATGACTGTATGTATGTCTGCGAATAATCTGCGAGACGAGCATTGCCGCACAGCTCGATCCGTCCCATTCATCAGATGGCGGCCACGAAGAAACTTCACAAGACTCTTCCATTTTATTTCCTTCGGAATCCAGTCCCTCCACCTCAACTCTCCAATACCCTCATTTTCTGCCGGCGGAGTCCACAACTCCCCCCCTCTAATGCCTTTAACCTCAACCACTTCGGCTTTGGCCACCTCCCAAGGCCCATCGTTCACCTCCACTCCAGAACCACAATCCCCCCCCACTACCTAAGCCCTACCTTCCTCCTCTTCAACTTGCCCTCTCCCCCACTCCAATTCCCGAGACCTCCAATTCCACTCCAATTAAGTTAGCCTTAAGAGAAGACGATAACAATGGAAAACCCACAATTAGTCATCATCTTGATGACCTAGACAGGTTGATTATTGAATCTGCCATGTGAGACAACACGCAATTCAGTGCTCTGAAAACAGATTCACTCATCTCTCTTCTCGAAATATTTAGGAGCATTCCCATAATAGGAATGCTGCTAAACAAGTGATGATAGCAAAGAAATACACGAGAGACCTAGACGGACTTTGTGACCAACTTACTGATGTAAAACAGCATGTGTCTGAGAAGCTCCGGTCACGTATAAGCAGGCTGTGCAAAAATCTCCACAAGGAAAGTGGCACTAACATGACTACAGGTGAACTAAATACACAATGATTCAGCTCTTTCATTTGTTTTAAATGTAATATTTATTTATTTATTTTTTCGTTCCCACCCTCCCTGCCTTCTCGCCATTATATATTGTGATGTCATCTCAAATTTCAATAGCTACTTTAAATGTTAAATCTGTACGTGGATACAGTAAATGGGCACAATTAATGTCCTTTACTTCACGCTGGCATCCAGATATCCTACTTATGCAGGAATCAAATATCAATGCTCCTCCGGCTCCTGGTCTCCCTGGTTACAGCCTCCATATTTTCCATCTCGAACGCCACAAACTGGCACGGTCATAGCCATTAAGAATTCACTTTTCGATCGGGTGCTGACACATAAAACAATTTTCGAAGGGCATTTTCAAGAAGTACAACTAGCCCTCAAGACCTTTCCAATTAAAAAAAACTTCGAATTATTTGTTTTTATGGCCCGCGTAACGCCAACCTTGCCCTTGAAGTCACGGAGGCGCTGAATGAATATCTGAGGAATGTGTCCAACGATGAACCCCCAGATCTCTCATTCACCTTATTTGAAGTAAATTTTAACACAACCCTGAACTCAAAAGAAGACAGAACGGAACAAGTTGAGCGGTACCCACGTTTCGCTCGTGCACTAGAGCGGCCGGTAGAAAACAGTGCCCTTTCTGATGTATGGAGTGCGATCAGGCCCACCGTTCAAGGTTTCACACGCATATATTACCTCGAGCTCCTCCTCCAGACTAGGCCGCTTTTACCTCTCGACGGACCTCATTCCTAAAGTAGAGGAGATATCTCTATTGGAGAGTTTTTCCGATCATAAAGGGCTCCTAATGAGATTAGATGTTCGTGCCAAAATGCCTCACTTATAGCATATTGGTGGTTCGACAATGGCCTTCTCGATAAGCGAGACTTCCCTCCTCCCCCTCCTCTCTCTGCGAGATCGCTTATCAGGTTGGTGGCAAGTGAAGATGCATTCGTATCTTCACTTGCCAAAATCCAAAACTAATACCAAATCATGGAGACAGAGAAGACACAGGCAATGCACCAAACTTCACTCTTTCACCTTAAAACTTGAGAGAGAGGAAAAAACAAAACGGATACAGAATGACTGACTGACACGCTACAAAATTAATATATATATAAATAGCGAGTTTTTGGTTTCTGCTCACTGTACAACATTGGTCACGTGACTTAAGGCAAGATGACGTTTCTGCCATGGTTACACCCTTTGTTTATTTATCTATATTAAGCGTTCCGTATGAATAAAAAACCAAGTGAGCAATCTTTTCTGGGAATGACTTAATCCTAATCCAATCCCTAGTCTATCACTTACGTATTAAAATTGAATTTTATTTTTAGCAGTTTTTTCATGTTTTTATTTGATTGTATAATATTTTCTTCGTGAACTTGAGTAAGACGATGTTGTCACACTGTTTTCTAAAGTTCTGTGGTACATTTTGAATGGAAAATTTGTGATTTTCCTGTTTGTAGTATATGAAATCCTCATCCTTAAATTTTGAATTTGCGTTTTCAGCGTTCGGAAATAAGTGTATAATGGTCGCCGTGTAGTATGAAATTTATGTTTAAGCCAATCGCGTGCCACAGTGCGTGAAGTCAGGTAGTTTCAATGATGACTCCAAGCTTTC
The DNA here is from genome assembly GCA_011762765.2 of Rhinocypha anisoptera. Lineage (NCBI taxonomy): Eukaryota > Metazoa > Arthropoda > Insecta > Odonata > Chlorocyphidae > Rhinocypha > Rhinocypha anisoptera. Next base: position 9,347 of record WURS02452399.1, read on the forward strand.
TCCAAGTTATTCCAAGTTCAAGGCTTTCTTTCTAACGCGCATCCAGGAAGCTCACTCTACCAATTATAACTCTATGGTGAGCACAGGTCGGTTAATATCGTCCAGCGCATGAATCGATAGATTTTGTTGTATTTTCATCTTTATTTAATTATTTCGTGTGGTGATACTGCGTTGGATTTGAGCTGGGTCGATTACCACAGCGTTCATTTCGTAAGTACATATAGTTTGTTTTTTTTTATTTTCATGGATGTTGTTGTACTTCCCAATTGATTTAATTATTTACTGTGACATTGCGTCGGATTTGAGCGCTGTATATTTTACCAAAGCGTTCATTTCGTGATCAATAGTTTGTTTATTTCATTCCTGTCTTTGTTTGTTTTTCATTTAGTTGTTATTATAGTTTATTTTTATTATTGGACGTTCGTTTCATGAGTAGTTTCTTTTACATTGTATTTTTAATTTGATTTAATTACATCGTGTGATTTTGCATTGGCTTTGAGCTGCGTCGTTTAACATTTCTTGATTATAGTTTGTTTTTTGTTTATTGTACTTTTTGTTTTAGTTATTAATGTTATTTATTTTTATTAATGGGAGAAAAATAAATCGCACATGGAAGAGTATATTTTCCATAGATTACGCGGGGAAAATTCAAAATTCAGCGTCAATTTCAAAGCAGAAATCTAATTCTACAACGAAGCGTCGATATTGATTGAAGGTTTGTCTTTATAGATCGCCAACAGTTCTAAATCAATCGGGAATGCCATCACTGAATCGATCCGCTTCGGCATACTTCGCTGTAGAATTGTGTCGTGAACAAAATTACAACACGGGCGATCTCTTGTCGAGTGCGCAATCAAATTTTCTTAGGCTAACGTTTCAGCGAAAGGGCATTTAGGAGCAAGTAAATCATACTGTCAATGGTTGGAGAAATCTTCTTCTTAGATGCGCCAGGAGGAACTTGTAAATTGATCCTAATCAGATTATTTCTGGCAGCAATTCGGTCCCAAATATGACCTGTCCTTAACTCTTACATCGTACGGAATAGCTCCGAAATTGCTACCAGGTAGAAGAGCTGTTCTTTCTGCTTTTTAATTGCCATTGAACATGCAATTCATTGAAACTCTTACGTGAAATATTATCAAAGTATCCGGTATGGGAAAAGTGTTGCAGAAATGTCAAAACTTTTGCACAATGAATCGCTCGAGGCTCTTTATCGATTAGGGGTTGGGCGGAAGTAAAGGGACTGTTTAGTTTCAATCTTGCCCTTTATTATTATTATTATTAACGATCATTACAATATTTGCATGGAAACATCAGACCATTTGAGAACGAATTAATATGGTTTGAAGGATATTTCAGGCAAACATTACCTGTAATTCCTCGATCGACACCAGCGGATGAATTAAATGCTTGCCTTAAATACTCTTCTTTGTGGTGACACGTAAAGACGTTGAAATTAACTGAAAAAATGAGTTTCCAGCTGGAAAACGATCGATCAGCTGAGATATTCTCACATCTTATGCTGGATATTGGGAACGGAAAGGAGCCGATTGACCTGTCCTCAGGTTGAATTTCTTTGCCACATAATTTATGATTTATTGACGTCAAACAAGAAATATTTGAAAAACTTTTTCCCAATATTCATACCAATTATCAGAATCACGATTGGCTGAGTGAACTAGCTATTCTTGCCGCCAAGAACAAAGACTTCTACGAACTTAACAATATTATTCAGTCTAACATTCAAAGCGAGGTAGTCACAAGTCCGTCGACACTGTGGTGGAAGCAGATGTTTTGAGGAGAACAGGTCGGGGAATACTTTAAACAACCAACCCAATGGATTAGCCATGGGCTCGCCCTTGTCCCCCCTCCTCACAGAAGTTTACATGGACCAGTTCGAAGAAGACCTGTTCTCCTCAAAACATCCCCTCTCCAAAAATGCATTCTGTTGGTTGTGGTATGTGGACGATATCTTTTGCGTGTGGACGGGTACAGAATGACAACTCGATAAGTTCCTCTTGCTATTATTCGTTCTTATTATTCAGTCTAACATTCAAAGCGAGGTAGTCATATACGTGTAAGTCCGTCGACACTGTTGTGGAAGCAGATGAAGTAGTCTAACAGAATTTTCAAATTAACTCGATCTGCCAGGTATATCCCATTCCACGTACTGCAATAGAAAATCGGCCAATTGCCAATTATCATGTTGCGAAATGTCAACCATCCAAAGCTTTGTAACGGCACGCGGTTTGCAATAAAAAATCAATGATCAACGTCGTAGAAGCAAAAATATTGACGGGCCCTTTCAAAGGTTAAGATGTCTTCATTCCTAGAATTCCTATGTTTCCAACGGAAATGCCATTTCAAAACATGAGATTGCATTTCCCAATTCCACTAGCCTTTACTGTCACCATCATCAAAGCCGAGGGCCAATCATTTGAATAGATCTAAACAAGGATTGCTTCTCATACGACAAATTATATGTTGCGTGTTCTGCGAGTCGGCAAACCAAGCTAAACAGACTATAGCTAAACAAACAACAAAAATATATTGTATACCCACAAGCATTGAGAAATTAAAAGTATTACAAACGTGTGCTTCCTCTCTTCCATTTAACCAGACTGCGCCGCAGCAACACGTGGCCGGGTACTGCTAGTATTTAATATATTCACTGATTTTATTGACTATTTAAAATATGACTCTTTCAGAAGTTAATCCTTTTTGAATGGACCCGAAAAGTTCACAAACAAAAACTTATGGCTTTCGACATTTATCGTGCTGGGATAAAGAAATAAACATATCTCAAAAACAAATTAACCGATTTAATTTTACAAAATATCAATCGATTATGAATTTAAAAATCTTCCTTCAAAAATGATTAAAACATTTGAAGGATTGCTTTTATGATATATAATATAGTTTTAAATAATGGCCGCTTTGGATGGTTTTTCGTTTTCCTTGTAATAACCAATTAAGCAAATAGAACTTAGTACGGCTCAAATTAAAGGTCTTCTAATTACCTACAAATTATGTTAATCTTTTACTTCTCTAGAAATCTTTTTTTGGCCTTATAGACTTTAATACCTGTTTTGGCCAACTTTGGACGCTCCGGAAAGACATCGACACATACAGTGCTGCACTTGTAACTTACTGTGCTCTATAGAGTACTCTACAGACCTTGGGCCCTACCAGGAGCATAAGCTCCCGCCAGCAAAGCTCTCCGGGTCACTGGGACACTCAAAACTTCTCCGCCGCCGCGATAAGGTGCTAGCCCGTGTAAAGTGGACCCAGAACAGGCTTATAAGGCAGCATCCTGAAAGGAAGAAGATTATTCGTGTTCGATATTATTCTCTTCTCTAAATTAGGCTGTACCTAATAAGTAACTGCTTTCACCGATATTTGAATTTATGACGTTCAAAAATACATTAGTAGGGTAGCTTGGAAATAAGAGATTGAAATGAACTAATCTTCGTCCTGATAACCCGTGATGTACATGACATATTTTATCGACCTTATCTAAAAAAAATCCACAATTACTTAATTTTTCTCTAAACCGCAACTATTTCTCTAATGCCTCTAATCCAATCATAAAAGAAATGTGATTCTATGAGACTCGTATTCTTAGAAATTCTTAGGGAGCAAGGTGACGTGGTTTATTAAAGTGGCTTATGGAATTTTTTTGTATTCCAAATTATTTTTGTTATCGTGTTTCGCGATACAAATTTCGTAATGAGGAAAATATTCTTCATTTAGTTTCTGAAATTCTGCTGCCGATTTCTGACCCAGAATATATTCAAGTCCTTATGGTTCAATTTTAAATTAGCGCATAATGATTTGTAGTCCCTGGGAGATTTTATAGTGGGTTGACATATAGTTTATATAGATTGCTACTACAAAATTTTCGTTTTTGTATGAGTGTGTGACTGGTGCAAAGGATTATGATAAACTGGCGACCGTCTCTTTTTAAAAATGAACATCAGATAATGCCACATTAATGCCTTATACAATCGGTATGAACATGTTTCGGAAAATTACCATCATTAATCCTTCAGCTCGTAATCGTTTGAGTAATTGAAAATCCTGCCTTCGCGTCCCCCTCCCCGCCCGTCAGCGGAAAAGCCTCGGCGACTTGATGAAATTGTGTCTTCCATGGGGGCGGATGAAAGTGACGCGATTCGATAATATGAAAACGCGCTTTTAAATGCTCTCATTGGGAGTGGAAATTTCCGCCATTTAATCCGCGCGCGCCTGCCGCCGTCCGTGGCGGTGCCGTTAACTAAAATCGAGCGCTCTTTTGTGTAGTGGGTTTTTCAGTTTACGTGACAACAATTCAGTTTGCGAAAATAACTCAATAACAATCGCCGCCGCTTTGTTACGACACCGCCGCCAAAACGCGCGCGCCAAAATTTTTTTCTCTCGTGGGGAACAATAAAATAGCGAAATGAAAAAAATAACCTTTTCGACCACTAATGCGGACACGTCAAAAACGTCCGACGGGCTCGCAACGCCCCTTCCGCTGGTTTTTGCACGATATAATTGACGTCATTAGCTGGACCGGTGTTTTCCCTTCCTCCCGACCCGTCACCCATTAGATCTTTGCATCACTAGTTCGTTTGTAGTAGTTCTCTTTTTTTCGGGACTCCAAGTGACTCGCTCCCTTGCGCCCTGCGGTGTGCATGAATAATTAGAGGGAACGCGTTGGCAATGGCCGCGCTGCAGTGTGCGTCCCAGCGAAATTCGACTGCGGGAGGGGAACGGGGGCGGGGGGGT
>WURS02452418.1:0-14115 GCA_011762765.2 Rhinocypha anisoptera
TGGCCAGCATTCCAGTTTGAAGCGTTATTTTTTATTTAGCCATCTATCCACGGTAGAGAATTATGTATAGTTAGATTAGCTATAGCTATGTAAATAAAAACTTTGTTATAGGATACATTAAAATAACCAAAAACACAAAACTTATAAATTTTTATCAATAATTAGTGTAACAAATTTTGAAAAATGTTTTGAGTTATATATTCTGAAAATTTCTTAAAAGTCACCAAGTAGAACAAATCAATAAATTGACGAATGTGCGTTCCACAACAGTATAATAAAAAATAAAAAGTTTATATGCAACTATATAAATTTAAAGTTCCGCACAGTATCAGTAATAAAGTGTCACATATTGATCGGAACCAGAGAATACCTGACTTCCAAGTTTCGACAGAAATAGTCGTGAGATTTTACGGTTCCAACAATTTTTTTAATGAAATTTCGGTAACTCAATTAACTCAGTGAAAGCTGAGTTTTTTCTTCATGTTCGTTTTTTGAAAATTGACCTTTTTAAAATTATAATTTTTTAAAATAACTCTTAAGGTAGGGAAGCACCATTTTTCTAATGCATTGTTTGTCTAACTGGCTATGTTTGTCAAGTTTTTCTATTATTTGTTAGAATACAAGATGAAGCCATTGCTAGTTCAGTGGCTGGACAGTGTTCAGTACTTTGATCGCTATTTCCGTGCAGTGAAGTTGATCGTCGAAGAACGCAATCCTCGTATTCGACTTAAATATCAGTTAAAAATTGTCTTTCTCTTGGCACAAGGCTTCAATATTTTAATTCAGTATCTTTGGGGATATCCCGAGGTGTTGCAAATTTTACTGATTGACATGAATCACTTTACACGGATGAGTCGAAAGTTTAAGGTTGGCATCGTGGCACTACACTGGCTGATGGTCTACTTTTACAAGGTGATCTACTTTCACAACTGGAACCCTGCTACTCGGCTAATTCACGAGGTGGCCATTCTGAATCGCTCCGATTTTTATCTTCATCCCTACGAAGGGGATGGCGCAATGGTTTCTATGAGTCAGAGAGTTCGTCAATCACTTATTAAACTTTCCAAGGGCTTCCGATCTGTACCTATTTTGATCAGTATAAAAATATTTTTTAAAAAATTTTTACTTTAAATTGATATACTTAATTGCATTTGCAGACTTATACTTTGTTCATTTCGAGATTAAAGTAATCATCTACTTTGTTCGCCAAGGATATCTCCACTCACCAATAGGCTATCTTTACTACTGGTGTCACATGTGCTGTGCTTCGGTCTACTTTTACATTGTCAACTCGGGCTTTGAAGTGTGGGTTCTCACTACAATTCTCGAGATTCTTTTCACGATGATTATTTTTGGCAAGTACGGACAATTTAATCGACAAATGAGCATGGTTCGGCAACTTCGCTCGTTCCACTGTCATCGCATCCGTCGACTCACAGTGGAGATGTTACATCTAATCTACTGGGCGAACAAGACCTATGGCCGAACCATGTTTATCTTTCTTCTGGTCAACGCACCCATGAATGCCTACTTTGCCATGATGCTGGTTACGCAACGTCATCTCTCGGTGGCCAATCGAACCTTGATATCTGGACTTGCCCTAGAACAGATGGTTGTGATTTTTGTGGTACACCTCGTAGCGGTGCAGTACAGTGCTAAACTGCATCGACCAGCGAAGAGAGTTATTTCCGAATTTGGTTCAATTCGCACAATTTCCGCTTTGCCTCGGTACCAGATTGGACACTTTATTGAAGCCTTCCATACCAAACAACGGTACGGCATTACCTACGGTAGCACTGGATTAGTCACACTCGCCTCCTTTGCTCGGGTTCGTATTATTAGGTTTTGCCGCTAAATCGTGTGGATTAACCGCCAATTATAAGGCATAGATGGCGTTAGTTTAAATAGTACAATTAAGTAGCAAAATAGGTAGCAAAACCCAATAAAATCATTATACATTAGGTTTTGATACCAAATCGTGTTATTTACACTATCGCCCCCATCATTATAATTAGCGACTTAACACTGAAATCCTCACAATTTAGTGGCGAGACATAATACAATTAGTCCTATATTTTATTATCTAATATCTTGCAAACTTTTTTCTGTAGTTTCTAATGTTTTATTTCAAGTTTATAATGATTTCATATCGATTGATGCTCAACGCTACACAATGACTCAAAACTTGTACGTATACCAATATATTTTGCTTTTGTGTTTCAAATGTTACTTGCTTTTCTTTTTTGCTTTTTTATTGTATACGTAAATCAAACTCATCTCACGTTGCTTCATTCTTTGGGTAATATACAAAAAAATAGTTCATGAAGCAACAACATAATTACCTTGTTTATTACTATGGAAAATTGTCAATGCACAATTATAAAAATTGTTGTGTTTTTCAACTAGGTATGACAAATAATGTATGAAGTAAATTCGTACCAATTCAATATATGTTTTATTGCATTCTACTGTATTAGTAAAGTATCATATTGGAACAAACGACTATATTTTATAGTTATTGTGTATTTTACGTAACAATAAATTACCACAAAAAATAAAATCGTTAAAATTACCGTAAATTTGTTTGATATATAAAGGGAGAAGAAAAGAGGATTGTGTCATGGTTCAAGCGTCAAGATGGAACCTCAAGTGAACCAACAAGTGAATTCATCTAAGCCTGATGACACTCGCTTAGACCTTTACCAGTACATTGAGAAAGTGCTCGAGTACTATGGCTTTCGGGTTCGCTCTCAGATTCCGAAAAATTGGCGAGTCCACCGAATATTTACTTTAAAACTCTTAATTATGATCTTTGCGTGGCTTGATTTGGGATACGGTATTGCTTTGTGGTTGATTCCCAGTAAAGAGGAAAAACTGTTACGACAATTAGGCGATACCGGCATACTCAGTTTTGATCGCAAGTACCGCTACGTGTCTAACTTGTTGATGCTTTTCAGTAGAATCTTCTTCGTAATCACACAGACTTATCTGTATATGGACAACTTTCATTGGCTTCATAACGCTAATTTGGCTTTTAAACAACTCGATTCCGCTTACATTCCCGAGTCGTTGATGAGAGATCTTAAGGTGTGTATCTGGATTCGACGAGCTTGGCTAGGATACCAAGTTTATGAAGCATTTGTAGCGCCTATGATCGATTCTCAAAGTTTCGAGAAACGTAGCACTGGCGTGCTCTATGTATTTCTAGTGTTCACATGCCACGGATACTATGGATCGCTTTTCTTCTTCAAATTCTTCCTTTTGAATCGCATCTGTTTGATAATGTTACATGAGTATCACGACTCAATTCGTGACACAGTTCACGAAACTCGCAACGTCTCGATGAAGAACCTGGTGCAGTACTCTCACCTCTACACACTGATCTACCACATTCAGTTCTACCTGAAGCGAATCTACATCCTAATCACCGCTTGTCTCTTTGGAGCGTTGGTTCCACTCACTTTTGTTATAATCAAGCTTACCAACATTGGTGAAACGACTCGCCTTAAGGTGTATCTAATCATCGTAAGCTTGGTTTTTATTGTCAACTACTTCTCCACATTGGCAAGTCAAGTCTTTACACGAGCCAAGAAAATATCCACTTTTGTCTATGAAAAGTTCAATATTGAAAACAAATCTCGTACCTATACTAAATCTCCTAGTTTGCAGCGTCAATACGAACTTGAGGTAAGGGGGGAAATGTTAAAACATGCTAAATAATATTCTTGTTGTTTCTGAGTTTAGTTGATTAAGTTTTTTGAATGTCTCGATGGTGGTACCACCTGTTTCAAGGTATTCGATACTCCTATCAACATCAACTCAACCATTGCGGTAAGTTAAGTTTTACAATGATCCTTAATTAAATTATATAATTAATCTATTTTTATCCACAGTTCTCGTCGTTTTTCCTATCCTTTGTTTGCGTTTTCTGTCAAAATGTGAATGTGGACTAATTTTGAAAAAATATATTTAAGTAACCTTTAATTTGCTTTTAATCTAACTCAAAATGTAGAATTATTTTGTATTTGTAGACTTATTGGCTACTAGTTTTATATTATAATTAGATTAGTTAATATTATGTTTGCTCCACTTTAAATATATTCCTCATGCACTTTAACTTGGAAACTATTCTCGTCAATTTAAATTACAATAAACTTTATCATTCAAATAAATAAACTTGTTTCGTCAAGCAAAACATGTAAACTCATAGTCATTTACATAAAATTACTCAATTTTACAATTTACGCTAACATGGACACAGTGTCATTTGTTGTACTTGACAAAGTAAAGAAATCAATTAGAACAAACATGAAATGTCTTTTTTGTGAATAATAGAATCATTTCAGATAAGTACAAAGTCATAAATAAAGAAAAATAATTTTTACCCAAAAAAACAACTTTAATTTGTTTGAACTTTTTTTATTATGATATCAGTTTGTAAAACATGATGAACTGAAGAAAAAAGTTGAAATTAAAATGTGGTGGTAGTTTAGGTTTATGAAACCTTACAAAAGGTTTGACTACATAATCGATCATTTTAAGTTGATCAAGCATCTTCAGGGTGAACATGAAATTACTTAATTTTACAATTTACGCTAACATAGACACTATCATTTGTTGTACTTAACAAAGTAAATAAATCAATTAGAACAAACATGAAATGTCTATTTTGTGAATAATAAAATCATTTCAGATAGGTACAAAGTCATAAATAAAAAAATAATTTTTACACAAAAACAACATGAATTTGTTTGAGCTTTTCTTTTCTTTTATGATATCAGTTTGTAAAACATTATAAATTGAAGAAAAAAGTTGAAATTAAAATGTGGTGGTGGCTTCGGTTTATGAAACCTTACAAGAGGTTTGACTACATAGTCGATCATTTTAAGTTGATTAAGCATCTTCAAGGTGAACATGGCAAACCATGGCACCAACAGTCTGCGCATAATCGAATTCGTTTGATCTACCTCCTTCTAACCATCCAATCAGCACGTATCACCTGTTTTGCTCTGATGCCAAAAGCAACTCTGTTGGAGAATGCTCTTCGTTTTGACATAATCGCTCTGTTGGGACTCGAACCCAAGGGTCAAACGCATCTTGTGCCACTGTTTCTTGCGGAAGCTTTCTTCACCTATTGGTTTTATTTTCACCAAGACAAGACAGTTTTGAATTTGCTAGAACTAATCCTAGTGCAAGGCAAGAACGACTACTTTCTTCCGCCTTACCGTTTTAAAAAATTACCCGCAACTTTGGCAATTTGTAAAATCACCTTGATGGTGACAAATGCAACCCAAGTGTTTCTTGTTGCTACACGTAAGCAAGTTATATTAGTCATTCAGATTATTCCGTGTTTTTTAAACGTTTTGCGGAGTATAAAGCAGATGGCGCCATACTCACTCAAGCTTGCCAGCACATAACACTCAAGGTATATTGATAGCTTAAAAGCACATCCAAAATTCCTTCACCACGTGATTCTAGGCATCTTTTGGGAGTCAATCGATACCAAAATTTAGCCGACATCAATAAAATTTATTGAAATCGGATTTTAGCAAGACAATGTAGTCTACGAACTAATATGCTTGTGTAAGTGAGGCTCCTATAAAATCAAGCGTTGGTCAAATGATAATGTAAAGCGTTCAATTTAAAGTCAAAAGTCTATTCTACTCAAAATGGCATCAAAGTGCAATTTCCGATAAGCCAAAGCCAAGTTATGGTGATTCAGAGTTAACCAAAAAACGTCAACAAATGAGTTTGCTAGCAGCACCAGCTGTAGCGAACTCATGAAATGATATTTGCTATTTTAACTGCCCGGTTTCTATGGAGCCACTTGCGGTTAACATAGTGGCCATTTTTCCAGTATTTTTTGCGAGCGGTGCTGTCTCAAAGCTCATTTGTTGACGTTTTTAGGTTAACTTTAAATCGTCATAACTTGGCTTTGGCTTATTGGAAATTGCACCTTAATGTTATTTTGAGTATAATAGACTTTTGACTGTAAATTGAACCTTAACACCATCATTCGGCCAACGATTGATTTAATAGGAGCATCACTTACACAAGCATATTGGTTCGTAGACTACATTGCCTTGCTAAAATCCGATTTCAATTGATGTCGGCTAGATTTTGGTATCAATTGACTCCTAAAGATGCCTAGAATCACGTGGTAAAGGAATTTTGGGTGTGCTTTTAAGCTATCAATATACCTGGTTGAGTGTTATATATAACACTCGAGCTCACGTTCCACTGCATTATGTGCAAGTGAGTATGGCGCCATCTATTGGATACTCTTCAAAACATTTAAAAACAGATTAATCTGATTGACTAATACATGCTAGAATATCAATTTTATATTAACTTTTATTGTTTTACCTAAGATTTGCTTGCTTTAGCAACACAGTTGTATAGTTTGTATTTGATCATGGTAAACTGGTCATACTTTACTGTGGGTTCTCAAAACTCGTGTAGTATAATGAAAACTGTATCTCTTCTGCTTAATTTTGAACTTCAATTCATACTCACCTTCAGCGTTTTCTACATCTTTGCCCATATTGGTCTGTTAATACTGGTTCTTTGGGTTGCCACTTTTGCGGTGATCTGGGTTCGCTTTTGGCAAATACTGCAATTGTTAAACTATCTGCTACTGTTGCGGACCCGATTCCTAAATCGTTTGGTTTATCTGATCACTGTCCGCCGTCGCACACTTGTGCTAATGCTTCAGGTCAATCGTTACTATAGTCATCTGTTTCTGTTATACATGCTAATCAACTTTCCCGCCAACGGTTTCATGGTGATTGATGTACTGCTCAATCCACAGAGCACTTCTGGTTATCCCATTTTTGTAGTAGATTGTCTTTACCAATGGTCAATTATCTTTGGCATTCATCTTCTGTTTGCTCGATTCAATTGCAAGTTTCGGTCAGAAAATCCAACCTTGATTCACCTGGCCGTGACTCGGCATGACAAGTTGCCAATTCGAACCAAGCTTCATCTATCGCTACATCTAGCAGCGTTTCACACTAAAAACCCGTACGGAATCACCTATGGCAAGTTTGGACTAGTCAGTACGTTTTCTTTTGCAAAGGTAAATTTTAGAAGGAAAAGAATGAAGGTTTTAAATTCACATTTTTACTAGTGTCTCATATGGTACATCAAACTCCTCATTTTGATCTACAAAATGGCTCGACGTTAACCTAAGTTATTTATAGTTTTTATTGGTTTATTTTTTACAAATATGTAAAAAACTTGATATTTTATATAAAACCGATACTGCGTAGATAAAATGTAAGTTGAATGCCCCTTGCTTGTTATGCGTGATTATCAAACATTAAATCTATCATATCGTTTTTCTTTTAACCCTTTGGAGGCCAAAAAGTTGTTGAAGTAAAAAATATTAAGTACCTAAAAAATATATATTTTAGCGCATCAATCACACTCTAACCGTATATATGTAATATATTACCACTTTTAGATGTTAAAATGTTAAATTATTTTGGCATATAATTTTTAATAAACTCATTACCAATGCGAGTAATAAAATTTTAAATAAAAAACTGCAAATTTTTACAAATTCAAAGGTTAAAAATTTAAATGAAAATTCGATTAAAAAATAAATTAGGAATCGATTGCTGTTTTGGTGTTTCATTAAGTCATCAAGGAAAACCAAATTAGATAAGTAGTTAAGCCAAATAATGAAGTAAAGAAACTTTCGACTCGTGACGGTGAGCAGTGGCCATCAAAGTTGTTCCAATGGAGTCGCTGATTGACAAACTGAACAACTTCTTTCGAGGCTTCTTGTTGGTGGAATCCACCCACCGAAGTTATGGCACTTTTTGGCAGGCCATTTTCCACTGACTGACCACCTATAGTCGCACTGAACTGTGGCATTATTTTTTGCCTCACTATCTCTACCTCACCTTGATGGGAATTCGTGTTCTGGTAGGCGGACTTTGTCCACCAAACCATCCATTGTACCACCTGATTGATCAGCCAGCGTCGGTTTTGATCCAACTACGTCTGCACTACTCCACCGAGTTGCTGTTGCTCTGTGTGGGCACAGGTAGCGCCTTCATTCTGCATCACTGGTGCCTTTTCTTTCGCACCTCACCACTGCTGATGAGTCAGGTGATTGATTCGCTTTTGATTCGAAACTATCGCCATATGGTGACTGATAATCAAATCAAATCCTTACCGGATTGGCTTGATTTGTGGCGAAACCGCCAACAACCACGCGTTCGACCTTTGTTTCCTTTTCGGTCACTGTCACCCCAAACACGTGTGCGACTGGCTTTAGTTTACTGGATCAATGAGAATATCTTTTGCTTTGGCGTATTTATCGCTGGTAAGTATAACAAATATAGAGTTTAAAAGTTGACTTGACCATGTCAAAAGTTAGAATAAAATGGAGAGATTTACAAATCACGTGATGAAAGATAAAGGATAGATAAAAATGTATTGCCTATTATGAATATTTCATGAAGGAAAAGGTAGGGGTTAATTATAATTATTAAATACAAGATCACGAGAAAATGTGTTTTAAAACAAAAATAAAAAATAATACAGAAACTTTTCAAAAGTTTTTTTAAAAAATCATTTTTATGTTCACAAGTAGGGCTGAGAAAACCTAGCAAAATCTTAGTTTAATCGAACCAAACCAAAACCTCAAACGATTCAACTTATAGTCCAATTTGTGACCTCACGGGTTTCTCACAGATTAGGGTACCGGGGGGTAAAATTTTTTAATTTCTTTTGTGATTTATGAATCTCCCTAAATCTGTTAAAATTTCAAATCTTACATGCGCTGTGTGGCAGAATAAACATAAGCGCAAAATCCACGGCCATACTTTTCGTTGATATTTAATATTTGTTCTTCATTTGTGCAGATTGTCTCTTAAAATGCATGGTATTGTTATGTAGCGCAATCATTTGGTACCACCACAGACTGCCCTATTGCTTGATTGGATGGTTTGATCTGCTTCTCTTTCGTGTTCGATTTCTCTACCTAGTGCAGTACATGCAATTTCTGATGATCACTGGCCATACGGCAGGTGTGATAGCGTTCTACTATGCGCGAGACTTAGCCCGTTCGCATCGTACCTGGCTTTGCCTAAACTCCGGTCGAATCAATCGAGTTTACCTGGCACGTCAACTATGGCGCTATCGAGTGGAACACTCTCGCCTCAGTTATCTGGTGATGTGTGCCAACGAGTCAAGCTCGTTTTTTCTGTTCACCATGCTACTCTTGGGTTTAGTGCTCAACATCTATCTGGCGGTCTACATCTACTTCACCTCATTGCCTTGGCTCGAAACACTAGTATTTTTGACTGTATTTCCTAGTCAAGTTGCTCTTGCCGCCTATATCATGATTCCTATGGTAGGCGTGCCAGAATATTTACACTCTGGAAAGTGGATGCCGAAAGCACAGTGTAAACTGTCGCTCACCTTTCTTGCCAGCAAACTCAAAATGATGACGTACTTTGAGTTAGTCCACCGCACTGACAATCAGATTGGCTTCACTATTGGACCAGTCACACTGATTACCAAACGAGCTACTTTAGATGTGAGTTCTTCAACTTTAAAATATTGCATAAATAACTAAAAATATGCTTATTTCATTGATTTCGCAGTTTATTCTATTCTACGCAAGTAACTTGTTGTTTATTTTCGATTTGATGCGAGTTAATAAAACCATGTAATAATAACTATTCTTATTATACCAGCAAATCGAACACCTCGTTTTCTTCGCTCAATCGCCGTCTCAATTATTACTTGCCCGCAGGGCACTTACTTTAATACAATAAAGGACCCCTAGAGCCAAAAGAAGCTCACGGGGTATAGTCTGAGCGGAGTTTCCATCAAGAGTGAACTGTGTTAGTACTAGTAATACAGTAGAACCCAAGCTCGCGTGCTATGTGCTGGCAAGTCTGAGTGAGTGTGGTGCCATCTAAAAGATACTTCTTAAAACATTTTAATAGCCCACGGAGTAATCTGAATGACTAATAATAATAATAATAGCATGATTAATATATATATATATAGTTTTTTTGTAAATAACGTAATTTGTATTCTCTAAATAACGTTGCTTAGACACTCAATGAAATAATAAACTTAAAAGTAAAAAAACGGTTACAGTGGTGCTTCAAGTTTTACGCGCTTCACTTTTCGCCATGCCATTGGAAGCAAAATAGTTTTTGCAATGCATAAATCAAACGCCGTCTACTTGCTTCACGTTCAACTTGAAGCAACACTGTATTTAAAGTGATCAATATTTTTTCCAATACTTGATTAGAAATGACTTTTATTTCAAAATAAGCAATACTAAATTATGCATTAAAATTGGGAACTTAAACTACCGGTTTCACATTTTGCTTCAATGCCAATATTTAGAAATGAGTCTAGTTAAAAATTGTGAATAACTTTTCTTTAACGAGAATCAAGTTTAAAGCCTTTGCAAGATGAACTGCTTAACAAGTGAGCAACTCAATTTACTGGTTTAGATAAATAAATACCCAATCAAAGCAAATTTCTAATTTGAATTTCTAAAACTTTGTAAAGTTTGAAAATGTGGAAAAAATGGTTGAGATACGGCCAGCTGGCGGTGAGCGGAACTATCTTTCACATCAACTACTTTTTACCTCACATAGAACGCCACCATCTTTACTTTGGAAATCGTCACGTATCATATGATGAGGTACAACTAAGGCGTTCATGGAAGCACTGCTATGTGCCAACCCTTCTACACTCTCTCTTTGTTGTACGCTTTCTGCTAATTCTGCTCTTCCTGAAAGGGATGAAAACTTCCAAAGAACGAGTAGTTCTGTTTGCTGAGTTCTTTCCACCCCAAATCCAGCTTGACTTTGAGTATCTAACCTTTGTGGTCTGTATGATACCCTTGTTGTTTATCTGGTACATTTTGCAACCCAACCCTCGAAACTATTGCATGCTGGCGTTATGGAATATGGCACCTGGCCGTGCTATTGAACCACAAGCTCTCAAGTTGACCAAGTGGGAATATGACAAGTTTGCTCAATTTCGAACCATTTCCATGCCACTTCTTCATACTTGCACAGGGGTGTGTTGGGCTACATCGGTTCTATTTATTGCGTATCTCATTCACCTTAAACATCTGTTTGTGATTAGCCCTAGTTGGACCTTGTTTTGGTACCTGGCCATCTTGATTTGGACACCATTTTTGATTGCATGTAAGTAACAAATGGATCAATTGCATTTTTGGTATACACAACTATTCCAATAGATTTAGTTCACATGTTTCACCCTTTTCAACCTGTTTCATTTTTTTGAAATGTATAAGCCTTCACTTTCAGAAACTTTTATGGAAGATAAACAATTGTTCTAAAGCACTGTGAAATCTGACTAAAGTTTCAGTTTACCGTCAGGTGACGAACAACCTTGCAATATGACTCACATTATGTGAGTGGTAGGAAACGCCATCTCTTGTTCAAGATTTTAAAATGTCAAATTTGCCAGGATATTATGAAATGACTAATATATTAGTAATTTAACCAATATTTTTTCACTTCTACCAGCAATTTGTATCGTGACATTTCTGATCATATTCACTGCATTCTACGTTGACACTCGCCAACAATACCTCGCAATGCAATTTGGTGTATCCATTCGAAATCTGACTCGACGTTTCAGTCTGAACACCTCAAATCGTATCTCGAACAATCTCTACTATCGACGAGTGATGCAACACTGTGGTCAACACGCCACACTGCAAGCCGAGATTCGGTGCTACAACCGACTCATCAGTCGGTGTTTAGATGTCATTTTTCTGGTAGATTGCGCCATGATCGCCTGTCTGCTCGTGCTCACCCAACAAGTCTTTGCTGTGGGACTTTCTTCTTTTTTCAAGTTTTTCTTTGTCAGCTGCACTATGCAACCCATCGCCTTTCTGGGTTTGCTCATCGCAGTCTGTGCACGAATTCCACGAGCCAACGAGCGAATGATTCACCGAATTCGTCACTTTCACCATCTTGCCACACCGCTAAAACTACTGCCACGCTTTCAGCTGTTCAAAGTAACTTGAACAAACACAGTGGGCAACACAAAAAGAAGATACCAATGTTGGGGAAATTACTGTTTCAATAAACTCAAAAAAATAAGTCAATGTACAAGCTTGAATTTAATATTTTCATAACACTATTATCCTCAACGTTGGTTTTCATTTTGCGTTGCTTTATATTTGCTTATGATTCCTAATAAGAGTACCAGTAACGACATGGGAAAATTTTCGAACAATTTTATTTTCTAACAATAAACTTTCAAAAAAGTATAATAAAGAAACAAGATTTGTCAAAGTTTTTGAAAACTTTTCCCTGTCGTTAATAGTTGCTCATTTATTGATAAATTTTTTTCTCATTGTTTTTTCCATTGAAAATAGCTGTCAAACCTAATACAAACATTGGTTATTTTGAAGCCCGGTTTCAGCATTCGTGATGGCTATGTGGTGGATTCTAACACTTTTGTTCTGGCAAGTTTTATATCCTGTGCAAATAAGCATTTGTGTAATTTTCTTTACTTTTTAAATTTTATCACAGTTTTCTTATGGAATTAGCGTCTTTTTCTTTCTATACTACAAAAAAGTTAAAATGCTTAAGATTTAGCTCGTTTGCTGTGTTGCAAAATATTTTCTCTCTTCTTTAAGAATAGAGATAAAGCAACCTACAAAATAAGCGTGGATTCTCAACATTGCTGTAAAAAATTAATGACATAAAAACTTATTAATTAATAAGCTTGGTTTGAATTGGCACCTGAACTACTGAACTAAAACTGCAAGTGCTCACTCGTATTTTGTAATCGTTTCGAGTGTGAAGATAACTTGTACTTTGAAACAATGACACAAATTCATGAAATTTGTAACATATTTATTTTTATTAATAAAAAGAGCAAAAGACATTTGAGTTCATAGTAAATATATTCTAATTAAGATCAATTAGTAATTAGTAGTTTCGAGTTACTATCGAAAAAACTCAAGGTTTGATTTTAGTTTCGATAGGTAGCTCTTCAGTGAATTTAATTCTCGGTCACCTTTGGATTCTGTAACATCAAAGTCGCATCCAAGTATTTGTTTCCGAAAAGGATTCGCTTTGTCAGCTTTTGGTGAGAACAGAAGAATAGACCAGAAAGATGAGCAGAGCGTATGCAGCAAAGCTACCTTTCGCCTGGCTAAAAACACTAAACACGACTCACAAAGTGATAACTAAAGATGAGCATACGAAAATAATAGAACAATTTCTACAAACACAAATACAATTAGGATTTAGATTAATGTGTATTAATGTAGATGGCATGCTCACCCTTGCCACGGCCTGATTGGTGACCACACCAAGTGGACCGTTGGTGATGCCGTACTGATTTCGCGTGTGAAACTTGGCTATGTAGTGATCCATGTGAAGTTGTGCTCGGAGGTTATGCTTTAAACCAATCCGTCCAGTGGCACTGAGACTCAACAGTGGTTTGCTGTGCTTGTGGATTTTACGATTATATCGCACCATGGTGTGGTGCATGTAGAACTGTATAAAAGTGGTGATACTAACCGTAGCCACAGCGAAAGGTAATAGATTGAGAGTAATCCTACCCAACAGCAGTGTCATCAAGAACAACGCGTTCACTGGAAAACTAATCAACACAAAAATAAAATATAGCCTGCTAATGAAACGATTGACGCGAATCGTCTCTAGAAATATTCGAGTGTGAGTGAGTGTGAAACGGTAGTAGCGGGATAGCGGATATATTCCTTTTGTCTGTCGATTCCATGTAATCAAACTATTGGCTCGATCAAAAGTGCAAAAGATGAGAAAAGTTGTAATCATGAAGAATCCTACGCCAAGAAACCCAGCGTACATGCTCGTGTTTAGTGCGATATTATACGATAACAAGTGGGCTTCACCACACAGAGTGGCTAAAACAAGTGGTAACACAAACAATGGCTCCCGGTATTGTAACATCACTATTTGCGTAACCATCAAGATGTGAGAAATAAACAATAATGCCCCTAAGAAAATGATATTAAACAGGCAATCTAACTATACATAATTCTCTACCGTGGATAGATGGCTAAATAAAAAATAACGCTTCAAACTGGAATGCTGGCCA
>WURS02452429.1:0-14115 GCA_011762765.2 Rhinocypha anisoptera
CTGTTAACACTCACACTTTTGGTTGGTTCTTTTATAAATTCAATAAAATAATTAGCAAAGTAACATATCTTTTGAAATTATCAAAGGTTAATAGATAACATTTTATGATTTTTTCACTGTGAACATAACCTTTCACAAAGGAAGAGTTGGGAAAAACTTGCTTTGTGTCACAGATGACATCAACGTATGTCATTGGCCTCAACTTTATGGAACTTCATAATGAAGAATGACAACAAATGGATTTACAAAGTTTTGTCTTTCTTTGACGTTAACATACTTTAAACTGTAACTATCAATATACACAGGAATAGTTTTACAAACCATTATGACCATGAGTAAAACTCTCCGTATTACATATATGTACGTTACTATACATTCCAATGAAAATGATGAATTGACAAGTGAAGTTCCTCCTCCAAGCTACACAATTGAAAGCATTGCTAGATTCTTAAGCCAAACTCAACATCACCACACAATCCAAATGGAAAAATGTCCTTTAATTTACCAACGGATGATGAATAGAAAATGACAAAAAACTTTAAATAAAATTATTTGTCATGAAATTCATTTTTTCCATATATTGTATAATTTCTAAATTACATTTTATTCAGCAGTTAACAGAGATATTTGAATATTAAATTGTTGGAGACTAATATCCTCTCCCAATGAAGCTAATCACTGCCTTCAATTCCAACTAGTTACTTCTTACTTCATGCAACATAATGTGGGAATGAAAACGCATGAATTAATAAATATTTGAAATTGCTTTGCTTCTTAACCCAAGGCTATGATGGTCCACCAAAGCAAACCATAAATAGTTAAACCTTCTCAATTATATAAGTCTCAGATAGAATTCAACCCTAAAACCATCAAAGCTAACTGATAACCAGACCATGCAGCATAACTCTAAGACAAGTATTTTCCTCAGGAATTCCATTGCAATTCATGTTTGGGAGCTACCCACTTCACACTATATCACACCATATTGACCTTTCTCTGCCTCTCCATAGCATATTTAGTCAGAAATCAACAACCAGCTCTTAATATTACCACGTACCCACTTAATGTTTTTCATAAGGTAAAATAACATGGGTTTAAGAGATGATATTGTATTGTAAATTGGGTCATTGTTGGTAGATCTTTCCACTACCATTAACACCATAATGTTCCTATGTATCTTATTTAATTGGCTTTTATCATTCTTATTCTATACTCTTGAAGCACTCACTTTCTGTGGCGTCATTTTTCTTGTATTCCCATCTCCACACCATATTTTCCCTCGATACTGAAATACACCTAACAAAAGTGTCTCACAATCTTTGACAGTCCCATTCTCTATGCTTTTAAGGCTAATGACATTAAATATGATGTGTTACCTCGTATATGGCCACCTTATTTTTGATTTTAATGTGATGTACACTAAATATGTAATATCACAGTGCTATATGTACTGTTCAACAACAAACCACTGTGCATAAATAATTCAATCTTGCCAAAATAGATAAGTAATGAATCGTTTAACTAGACCTTTTATTCTGCACATTATCCCATTTCTTAAGTTCATTTTTGTAACAAATACGTCATTTAGGCTTCATTGATACACTAAATCTGTTAATTATTATTTTACAAATCCAGACAATTATTAATTAATATAGAAATTATTTCATTAATCAACATTAACAGTAATTTTTAGCCTTCATTTTCTGAAAAATAGCTATTCAAAATTCCACACTGTTGTTTGCTCACAAACTTGGTTTTTTATGACATCACCACAGTAAAAGGTAAGCCATGAAAATATTTTAAATAATTTTTAAATATTAAGGATGATTTGAAATTGAAAAATATTAACGATAATGGAATTCAGTACTTCCATATAAAAGAGAGAAGATCATAAAACATTACTATTTAAATAAGATAATTTGATTGAAAAAATCAGTCATGGGTGAGATGATAAGTTATATCATGCAAAATATCGTGAAAGCTAACTTAGAATGATAAATTAGTATTCCCCAATTGTCACTAGGAAAGGATACTATCTTTTTTAACCTTCTCAAAAAAATAATATAGCATTACAAATGTTTTTAAGTCAGAGATAGAGGATTGTTCCCTGATTGATTGTAATTAAACTTGAATGTAAATTCAACATGAAAGTCACTTGATTAAGATTCAAAATCCAATATGTCCCAATTGTGTTAAGCCAAGCATTACATCATCAAGTCATACTTAATAATGCTATTTTGTTAGGGATTTTATTAGGGTTGCAAACTATATTACCACTTATAGCCCACATTATAGTGAGCAAAATCATGCTTATAAAACTACCAATACATGAGATTTTTATTCAAATAACATTAATAAGATATATAGGGTTCAACTATTTTTTATCACTGGAAGCACTCTCTGTCCAAAGGTGCACTTATCTACCAGTGCATGGCAATGAAAACATCAATATATTTACTTTATGTGAGGTGTCAAGGAATAAGGTGTTTTGGATGAACATAAAATTCAAATTTATTCTGTATTTTAAAATTCTCATGTGGAAATTTAGTGTACATATTATGAGCTTCTTGTATTTTTAACTTTGCAGTATATTTCATGTAATATTTATGCCAAAATAATAAACATACTGCCCTCATGTATTTCCTGAACTTCTGAATATGGATACGAAGCATACAAAAGTTTAGAATGACATTCTTTACTTAATAACTGATGTAAAAACAATATATGTTTTACAGTGTTCATATATTCATTTGGAACAGTTATCAAGGCAGAGAAAGAAATTTTAAAATTTAAGAAAAATATTTAAAAAATTTTAACTAAAAATTAATTTGAAACTATTAAAATTAGAATACGTTTTTGAAAAAACATAAAAACATCATTGACACTCATTTAGGGTCAACTATATAACTGCATAAGATTTTTTTGGCTTTCTCTATGTGACTACCCTTCACTACCATTTAAACCTAGATAGACTAAGTGGCTTTATCCTTTCAGAATTGAGGTAATTTAACTGAAGATCAGTGGGTAAAAAAATGACATAAATTGCTAATCATCTAAACACAGAGATTCCTTTAATCATAATTATTCTTGGGCATCCAATCTCATTCTACTCTAACATTGCCTGTGTTAGTGCTTCAAGAATCTAAATGATGATTTTTTTCTCTTTTAAACAGTGGGTAACCTATTGCAAACTATTAAAAAGTAAAAAGAAGTTAAAGCAGGTAAAAGTTCAGCTCTCCAACAGAACAAGAAATATTAAAACACTGCCACTTTCTGGAGAAAAGGGAGCTTGAGAGTGAAAAAATAAGAGCAACAGTTCAAGGAGTTCAGATTAATAGAAAAAGATGATTGCATGATACTGCATGGCCAAATTAGTCCTCAGAAATAATAGTGATAGATGGATAACTAAGGAGCAAATAAGTTTAATCTGTACTATGAACATGGGTGATTGGCCTTTGTATTGAGGACTCAGCACTTGTGATATGACTGAAAGAAAGAGATGAGATAAGATTATTTAAAAAAAAATAAAGATGACAATTCATGTTTAGATTGAAGAGTAGACAGTACTGAGAGATGATAGGGAAAATCTAAAATGAATTAAGTCATTAACAGTTGACTAAGTAAAAGGAAGAAATGATGATCAGGGATATTATTTTTTAATTCTGTAAAAGCCAGGAAAACTGAAATTAAAGTTGGATAAGGATACAATATGACATGAAATATTAAAGTTATAATTTCCAGGACCTATTAGTAATTTCAGAGATGGATAATTTGAGTTATTCAGGGAAGCAGAAAAAATGTGTTAAAGGAAACTTAATAGAAAATGTTACTTTATAAAGTTATCATCATCTCATGATTAAACAATTATTCACGTTTTACTAACTTTCAAAAAGTAAAACCAGGAATGAAATTAAAGGAGGTCCATCAAAAGCAAATATGTAATCTAATGCAGAATAGGTGTGAACTACAAAAAATGCTGTGTGTACAAATATGTTGAGGTTAAAGCAATTAACCATGTGATTGCACTCTATGTTTGATCTATCAAAAGGAAGGATTATGGAGGGTGAGTGATAAAATGACATATTAAATCATATTTACATTTTCAATATGACCATATACCTCTTCATAATTCCATTTTATATTGTTTGAGATAAATATTATTCGGTTTTTGGGAACATTTCTGATGAAAATTGATATAATCATTTAATAATAATGAGCAGCCATGGCCAGAAATTGAACTTCAGAGAATTTATGTTCTTTGAATAATCTAAAGCACCCTAATACAGACCAGTGAAACACAATTATGTACTGTTTTTCATAGACCAAGCTGGGAAATTCATCAAATTTTGCTAAGATATCAGTTTGAAGATGGTGGAATTTATATTTAAAAGATAGCTCATGTAGTACTTAAGGTGTCATGCCGAAACTTATAAAACTGAGAAATAATTCATCATGACTATCTATAGATATATTAATTAATATGGCATGACCATATGAGTTAATAATTGATATTATAACCCATGAGGTGTGTGAAATAACCAACTCTATTACTTATATGTTAAATTTCATCCAGACTTATTGCACTAAAATCAGGAAAGCTAAAGAATAAATACTATGTAATGAGTAGAAATTAATTATTGCAGGCTTAATAGGTATGCAATAGAGCAGTATGTAATTTGCTTTTTCAAATCATATTTTTCAATTCTCAAGGGGTCTTCTGTAAAAGATGTTAAAATAGAAACACCAAAATACATCAATAGAAATTAACATTTTACTAAACAATTGCATTAGAACATTACTCTATACAATAATTGGCTAGTAAGGCTTCAAACTGTGGTGTGTTTATACAAGGCCACTGCCTGTTTGAGTACTTAGGCATTTAACAATCAATGACTTTCCTCACTTAGGGTAACAACCACTCCAACTGCATTTCATTGTACAATTATAAAAATGAAAATTTTACAATATAACTCATCTACTTTTTACCTTAATAAATAAAATTTTTCAAAATTTTCAACTTTTACAGAAATAACCATTAAAATAAACTTTCAACATTTTAGAATATTTCTATAAAAAGTATACTAATTATAAACTAAACAGTCTTTTTTTTCAAGTGACTGAAAACAAAATTTTTACCATAATATAATTCTATAATTTAAAGGAACATTGGAGGAAGTCATAGTATTGCTTAAGGAATTCTTCAAACAGTTCCATATCCACAATACACATTCATAGAAACAGTAAATTTAGTTAATGAGTATTTCCTGGCGCATAAGGTATATCCTAATTTTTTTAAATTCACAAAATATGTGAATGCAGATGAAGTGGGAACCCCATTATTTGACTTCCAAGGAGCTGACTTTTGAGCCTGAAATCAAGTAATTCCCTAATCGGAACTAGTCTATTTGTACACATCTCTGAATGGGCCTTTAAAAAAACAATGACCCAAAATTACATGTTTTTTTAAAGATCGGGCACTCATTCCACTTACTATTAAAGTAAAATTAAGGTAAAATGTAACTTATATGAAGAATCATGTGTAATTTATGAGGGAAGTCAACTTATTAAGAAATAAGGCAACTTCCCCACACGTGATTGAAATTATTAATGCTTCTCATGATACATGTGGTACACAAGCATATCATATATGCCTGCACCAAAGAATCTTTAGGAAAAACGTTTTTGGCTATTATTCCATTTGGATGCTTACCAGTATGTACTAGCACCTCAATTCTCATTTCTTTGTTTGAAATAATAGCAGGGGAACAATATAAAATTCTTTACACTTTTTAAAATTTGGAGTGGATTAGGCAAAACCACATAAATAATTCTATTCTTGTGGTTATGGGCTATACTCTAGCCTCTTGGAGCCCCCCCAATGCATAATAATGGCAACATCACACAAGATGAATTTATGAATCATCTAAGTGGTATAAACATGTCTTTTTTTCTTGAAAATTACAGTACTATTTGTAGCCTATTTTCCCATCTGAGCTGCAACTTTGTAAATGTACTATGAGTTCTTACTATAAATACAGAGTTGGTTATACATAAGATGGATTTGATTCATGCAAACTTAAAGAAAAATACAACCAAACTCCAGATGCATTACTAAATACTACTAATAATATTATTCCATAAAAAAGAGATAAATTTGTGCCAGACATGCACTAAATCAGGGGAAAAGGTCAATAAAAATGTTCATGTCATTTTACTAATTTGTACTTAAGTAAAAATTAATATAAAAAGAATGACTAAATTAATAGATAGTTTAATGAAATTGCAGATGATAATTTGGAAGCCTTTTTCAAAGTCCCAGTAAAAAAATCTGGTTGTTCAGTCTCATGACTTTTTCCAATGATGCATATTTCAATTTTCAAGGACATAACATAGGTCCTAGATTCACCCAAAAATAACTATCCTGAAAAACTATTAGAAATGATGGCTGTTTCCAAGCTACATCACTCCATAATCAAGCTGTCTTATATGCCAGGAAATACTAGAAGCCCTCCAGATGACAAAGATTCATTTCGATATGAAAACCAAGTTCTACAAACCAACTTAAATCTAACAATTCTTATTAAAAATTTCAGCATTAAAATTTCCTTGATTAAAACTTATGAAAAACCACTTTCCAAATTTTACACCACATGTCATAAAAATTCATTTGTGAATGAAAGCAAACCATTATTTGGATTGAACAGCATTAAAATAAGATGTTCTGTTTTGTGAAACATTAATGCTTTTCATTGAATATATGTAATCATTATATTGAGAAAAAATATCATAGCTATTTCCAAAATGTTGAATTCCCTTAATTAATGAATGAATCATTAATTTCCATCATATATTCATTGCTAGATGTTAATCCATTTCCCATACATTAGGTTAAAATAAGGAGGTCATTTTAGGTGACATAAAACCCTTTCTACAGAATATGGTATTAGTTCAGGAGCAACTTTCCATACCACAAATGTAAATATTCCATTTTACAAATGTCCTCAATCTATTATTATGCTCATTTTTCATTGAAACATACATGCCTTTGATAAACTATTATTCACAATATAATTTGGCATGTTAATACATACAAATGGCTAATAAGATCAAGACATTCACCGCACTCATTCAAGGTTTCTCAACTACTTTTCACAGTATATTCACATATTTCAATAACATTTAAATTTCATAAAATTTCATACCCAAAATGGCAACATTTAAGTCTAGCCCAAGATAATAATCATGACGAAACGGAGGGTAACCAAATGTAAATTATAACTGCATAAATAAAATGGATTCAAAAAGTTCACATAGAACAGTGATAAATTGACAACAGCACATTCTTTAATAATTTCTTCAACCTCTGGGCTTTAAACAAAATCAGTCATATCTTGAATATTACAATCCTCTGAAGTAATAATTTTATAGTTAACAACCATAAGTTATTTCACTGGTAAACCAGGACAAACTTATAACAAGCCTATCTTTGATTTTTCACATTAATTAGTACTTCAATTACTTTTTACAATAAAATAAATTCAAAAATCAGTTTTATAAAGGCATGCTTTAAAAATTCAATATTTATATTCACTCAAATT
Source organism: Rhinocypha anisoptera (assembly GCA_011762765.2). Taxonomy (NCBI): domain Eukaryota; kingdom Metazoa; phylum Arthropoda; class Insecta; order Odonata; family Chlorocyphidae; genus Rhinocypha; species Rhinocypha anisoptera. Next base: position 7,599 of record WURS02452429.1, read on the forward strand.
GTATTTAAGACAGTCTGCTGGAGTTTATTGGTAGTTAACTTAGCAGCACTGTATATAAGGGAACAGAGGAAGTAGAAGATAAATTTGAGATATGACTGCAGGTAACAATGACATAAAAATCAAATTAACAGTATTTTAGATTTTACACTATTTGAATTAATCACTATAGCCAGGATTTTCGATGAAGGTGCTGAATGAGGAACAGCTGAGGCCAAAGAGGGGGTACATTTTTTCACCAAATATGATATGTTTTCAACGATGATTGGAAAAATGTCCAGTGATCTGAATGGTGATAATAATGGGAAACAATCTCCATAAAAATTTGATTGAAATGCATTTCAATATGGTTTTCACAATTATTGAATACGCTTCTAAAGCATCCACGTAATGCAATGCATACACCCTACAATAGCCACTAACTTTTAAAAAAATTGGCCCAGAAGGCAGTAGAGTCACTTATCCCAAAATACAACAGAAATTGAGCTGGCATGCTTTGTATAAATTTAAATAAATAAGAATAAGCTGCAAAAGCATGCATAGATTAAAAACAACCTAGAGACACTGCCATTGAATTGGTATATAGATGAAAAGGCTGAGTTTAAAAGTTCCACCTCAAACTATGCCAAATTGATCCTTTTCTGGATCATGCTGCCTGTTTCCCTATTACACTCTTTTTCCTGCAAATGATGAATGTTCACTGTTGTTGGATATAGACAGGAAAATTTGAACTCCTTAGGGTTAATTCAGAGAAATTTTCTACCTTTTTATTTTTCATATTACAATAATTTCTTTGAAATTCCTATCTCTTTTGAACTATATTAAGTCTCTCTTGGAGGAGGCAAAAGCAAAAACACACGCCACTGAAAAAATATATAAAAAATAAAATGAATAATAGTGCACAAGATACCTGAACCTAATAAATATAAACAATTTAAACCACAGACTTATTTCCAACCACTCAAGTCACAGTCAGACTTACAAAAGGTGAATGCTATGCAAACTGTACCCCAGATTTAGTTAATTCATCTGCAGGAATTGCATTTATATTAGTAAAAGTATTCAAACTACCACCAAATCGATGGGGTATTTCTGTCCACACATGAAGAGTTTAATCAAAGGCATCACTAAATAATAAAAATTAAACTTATGACAACTCTCTAAATTTGGAAGTTTATTTTAATTTCTTTTATTTAATCAACAAAGAGGAAGCCATTTTGGAGAATTTTGGAAGCCATTTTGTAGAATGGTCTGGAATTCTCCAAACTCATGTCTTTTTAATGCCAAATTTGTGTACTTACAGTGCCTTAAATATGCTTGGTTATTTTTGCCTGACAGATATAACATTTTATTTCATACAGAAAACTTCCAGAAATGAGGACTAGACAAGGAGGGCACACCATTCATTACACCCATTGGCAGACATTGAATTCTCCTAATGAAATCAATGTGCAATGGTAAGGTAACATTTCATCCATGGACTTGTTTATACCATTTCCTGTTTTTGAAAAAAGTAGCTAAACATATTTCATGGAGAGCAAGGGATGGCATGAGAAGAGTTGCAAAATTAATGTTTTTTTTTGTATTGATTTTGAGTGGAAAGGATGAAAAACCAAAGGATTGTAGCATATGAGAATGGCATGCTAAACGTGTCAGCTACTGAAGTTTATAAAATTGTCCTAATTTATTTACTAGTTACGATTACATTTCACAATTTTTGTTCTGTATTCATCTTGATTCTTTCCTACAACTTATTTACCTCGATTTTATACATGTACCGAGTGAAGTACTTTGCTATAAAATATTTGCAGGTGTGTTAAAAGCAATATTTGAGTAATAGCCATTGGTACAGTTTGAGAAAACCACTACCCTCTCAGCTTCACTAATCTCGGTCTATACAAATTACCCTACTTCATTAATATTTTCTGGGTTTGTAACACACTCACCATATTAGACACTAAACCCCTTGATTCAGCCATTGAGTACTCTGGTAAAGCACAGACTAGAACATACCTGACTAAAGAATTAAAGTTAAAACAAAAAGGTCAAAGTAGTATGGTTTGGGTACACCAAACAAGTGACACTTTTCACTAGCTACAAGTCAATTTAATTGCCTATGTATATAAACCAAAACATGCCTTTAAATTAAAATACTTTCTAACCCCTATGTATAAATTTCATAGGTAAAATTCTTAAAAGTCATTTTCACTTTATTCAAAAAAGTACAATTCATAATGTTTTAGGAAGGCAATATTAATCTTAGATCTTTTATGGTGGACTTAAATACTCACTTTTAGCTTATTTAAAATAGATTCAGATTAAGAAAAAATTGCCTGCTAACATGCAAAATAATTTATTATTCATTAGAAAGTTTAATGAAATTTTCATTACTGTAAACATATATGTAATACAATTAAAAATATGGCCTTGTGCTTTGTATTTATTAAAAAAAGCCACTGTACTACTTGTGACATTGAATGCCTAAGTATTTAACCCAAAGTTATTTTAATAAGAGCAAAGATAGCTCCAGACAGTTACTGTGACAATTGAAAATTACATATTGAATTGGAACAAATTTCTTTTTCTATGCCACCTACAATTTCCCAAGATTTTAACACCCAGTTTGATCTACTCACTAGCTTTCCAATAATAATTTATTCAGTAGGATAATTTGAAATACGTTTAAAAAAATTTAAGCATCAAAGCTTCATGATTACTTTGATGAACACAGTCCAAAGATTGTGAAATGGAACTCATATAAACCTTTCCAACTTCAAATTTAATTGAATCAATTAAATATACTCTGGATGATTACTATGATTCTAAGGTGCAAGTTGAGAACATGATTCCAATCCATGCACAAGATGTGTGCCAGCGAAAAGAGGAAGTCATTTGATAACCATTAATAGCAGCCTCTCCTCCCATGTTATTGCATATGATTTCCATGATTACTAGTTGCAATGTTTCCGATTCACCTTATCCTCCTTTGATGGTGTAATATGAGCCATACTGACCCTATCCAATGCTACATACATCATTTAGACCTGTCAAGCAGTGAAATATATACCCAAAAAATAGGAAGTGTTTTTGATTTTAGAGATATTAGATTATTAGGGCTTTGTTTTTATCGATATATATGAGGATAAATGAAGTAAACTAATGGAAAATAAATGGGCTTGGTTAAAGCAAAAGGTGTTTGCAGTCTTTTTCACTAACCCAGGTTTCTTCATTTTCAGGTTTTTATGTAACACTTATTGTCTGATCTAGTTACTGTGACCTTAATAATGGATATCTTGAGTGTGATTCTGGAAAATAAAAGTTTTTGTAGAGAATTCATCAGGACTCTCCATTTCTCACAAGAATACTAAATTACACAAGCTGATGCCTGTGTTCATAAAGTTGAATATCTTATGCCTGTTGCTATATTCCAGGTGAACCTTTAGAGATAATATTAAAACCATACAAACAAACAGATTCAAGAAACATTTAGAGACAATGCATGACATTATTAATATTGATGAAATTCATCATCCAAAGTGTACAAACTAAACTTAATTTGTGTCTTAATGTTTTAAAGGCTGATGTCCTTGCATTATTGAAGTTTCATGACGAATATTATTACAACCAGCATCACAGGGGTAAATTTGTTGATAATTTTTAAAAATTGTATAAAAGTTGATCACATTCAAAATTTTTATGAACAGTAATCTCTAGTGCATTCTGGGAGATAATTCCACTTTCCCATAACCACGATTATTAGTAAATTATTGGAAGAATGAAAGAATATAAAAAGGAGCTTATTCTCATGTTTTCAGTTTCAGTTCAAATGCCTCCTCAGATTTCAGCTGAGATTCTCTCTTCAAACTTAATATGCTTTTCATGAATGAACCTAGGAACCCTAAATTGAATTAAGGAGAAACAGAACTAGGATAAGTAATGGTATAATTTTTTCCATTGGTGCTATAGGTTCAAATAATCATCACAAATGAAAAATAAATATCATGAAGTGATTTGGCATATATGGAAGCAGTTTGGCATATCTGAATGCACATACATTGTTGTATTGGCAGATGGTAACAGCCATAAGGCAGATTCTACTATTTAATGGACTTCAACTTCCAAGTAAACGTCAGTTCCTCGAGATAACTATCTGTTGGCATCGTCTGGATTTTCTATACTCATTCAATCATCATTAAATACAGTGAAACCCCTAAATTAAATTATCAAATTTATATGTCCTCTTTATTTACGTGATTTTTCTCTATGCCCTTAGACATTCTGCATCATTCTGATGGAACTCTATCCTACAGTTCATTTTCAAATAAGTAAAAGGAATAAAACTTCCAAGTCCCACAGAATAAAATTCACTGAAAAGGCCATCACCTGGTGGAATTCCATATGATACAAACTATAGGTAGTAACTTTTATATAATTCCTTAGAAAAAATATGACACAACTGGCATTAATTGTCATCACGATCACTTCAATGTAAATTGTCATCACCAGATGATAATTATAGTAGAAAATGGTCATGTCTTATATTATACTGTGGAAATACATAAAATTATACTACTTATATTTTGTTTCCATTGAATATATGGGTTATTGGCTTTATTTATTATAGTTTAGCAAAATTTTATATCTTTTACACAATGAAGTAACTCCACCAATTAACACCACAGAATATGCCAAAAATTTAAAACTAATTTGATTTCCAATAAATGATTAGTATTTATGCATACGACAGTAACTAATGACATATTATTTGTAAACTCTGTGTAACATGCGAGGACAAATAAAGATAACCAATGGGTATAAATAAATGTTTCTATCATTAGATAAATATATATACCATTATTTGATGGAAATGCAATATACCACTAGCACTCCTGGATAATCAAAATGGAATTTAATACTTGATATATTTTCTAATAAAAAACATAAAAATGTTTTGAGCAGAAATTTCAGCAAAAACAATGCTTAGAATTTATTTATACACAATTTGTAATAACTTTTACTAATATGGCAAAAAAACTATTAAATTTTGTATTTCATTGATGTCTTTCTCACTTTTACATTGCACCTTATGCAATTCTGTTGTTCGCCTTGTTTTTTTTCTCAAAAGTTCTTTTTCATCTGGCACTCACTACAGTATGTCTTAAATGACAATAATTGTTAATCAATCATTAAAATTCAATTTTTTCACTCTGAAATAAATACTTTCAATGACTCTCATATATGAATTTATTCTTTAGTATTATCAAGGACGATAAATAATTTGAATTATTTTCAGACATGAAAAAGAATTAAATGTCAAGGAAATAGTTCACATCTGCCAAGGCCTGAAATATACCCTTAAAGAACCTAGGATATACTAAATGGTGATACGTTCAAACAGCCAAATTCATAACACTAATGGCTTCCAAGCATCAATAAGCCAGCAAAAAAATTCACTAGTTCAGTGTAATAATATTTTTGAGTGTTAAATAAACAGGGTTTCCCGTGAAAAAGATGCTCATTGGGAGGACAATTGAACAACTGCTTTGCTAGTTCACAAATTTTTAGAGTGGATAAAAAGATTTATTTCATGTATATACCTATACCACATTGGTATCATATGATGCATCTAGATTTCAAGGAAAAAGTTTGACATGGCAGAGAGTAAGGCAGTTTTTTTCATTTTCTCAAAAGCTTTTTGATTCTGGAAAATTACAAATGCCTTGAATGAACATTTTTGCACAAATAGAATTTTTCCTTTGTACCATGTAAAAGTGAAGAGAAAGGGTTTCACTTTAGTATTTATCCCTAGCTCTGACATTAAAGCAACCAAATTAGGTAAAATTGAATAGAAAACTCAAGAGCATAATGGTTGACAAATTAAAATTAAATCTTATCTCCTGCTATTAGCCTCCCTAGTATTTTGTGAATGTGTCATTACTTAAAAGGAGAATAAGATTCTGAAAAATATTTGAGATAGAGAAGAACATTCCCCAGTCTTGTTTTTAAATATATTTCTGACCTCGTACATTTTTAATGCAAATTCAGTAGTGAATCCGACCTGGATTACCATTCACAGACTGATCTTATTACATAAAGATCAAATCTAAAATGTCCTCGCTTTTAATTTAAGATAAGAACTTCTAAGCTAACAGTAGTCAACATACTTTTGCAAGAACTTGAGAAGCTAGTATTTTCTTCACAATCAGGTCCATACAAGCACCAATCTAGATGGACAATCATGTTTATGAAGCATGATAAATAGAGTCAACAGTAATGTAGTGACATTCCTTGAAGCAAAATAAGTTAAGTTCTTTGTGAAGAATACCACTATATTTTCAAATCTTGGCAAAAATATTGAGAAGTTAATCCTTCACTCAGGATAAGACCGCAAGAGCCTATCATAATAGTATAGCTTAAGAAGCTTTAATGAGAAGGTTATAATGAACAACAAACTTATAAAGGTCTCTAAACTGAAAATTAAGAGAAGTAATGAATAGTTATTCCTGAGGATATGTGGAAA
>WURS02452437.1:0-14115 GCA_011762765.2 Rhinocypha anisoptera
TTTCCACACGCCGTGGGCTTAGTACTAGGTGAGCTCTACCCTCACTTAACATACCAACCTTCGGGTTGATCACTGTGATTTTTTTTTAATATGGAGAAATTCCACAGAGTTAACACTGAAACAGTTTCCTTTCCTTGGTCTCATATTAGTCAATTGGCAACGTGGTTGCAATTTTTCCAGACCACATATAGACTTGAGTTGAATCGTAAGGTATAAATCGCAAGAAAATGAATGGGATGCAATTATATAAAAGAAGAAGACCAAAGTGAAACCACAAAATAGGAGCAAAAGCTAGAAACAACTTTAAGTGTCTATTTAAACGACGTGAGACTGGCTATAATATATAACAGGGACTGACGTTATTTTGAGGTAATGGACCTTAGATCGTTTCCTCCCATTGCTTCGACAAAAATCTTAAAATCGGATCCAGTTTTCCGTGTACCGCGTTTCGAATTCTAAAACTCATTAAAACTTAAAGAATGAAAATTAAATTGGTGGCGATTCAGTGAATAACCGGAAATAAATATAACAGTGCCAAGGTATAAGTTTAAAAAAATCGTTTAATTCATGGTAATGTATAAAACCACAGTGATCGACCCGAAGGTTGGTATGTTAAGTGAGGGTAGAGCCCACCTCGTACTAAGCCCACGGCGTGTGGAAATGCACACATGAGGGTAGAGGGGCCAGTTCATTTCCCTGTTCCGCCTGAGGTTTCCCACGAAGATGTAGTACCCGAAAAATCACTCAGCTTGAGTTTAGCTGGAGGTGTCCGGAGGGTCGTCACCCGGTCTCGAACCCAATAGTCAGTAGCCTAACTCAACTCAGTAGCCAAGCACTCTACCCACTGGGCTACCACGACCTCCTCACCATACAAGCATAATATAATAATTGATATAATAATTAATATTAATTAAATTATAATCTATATCAATGAAGACTAACCAGCCCAGCGCCTCCTAGTGGCGATGGTGGCGTCTATTCCGCTGCTCAACGTGGTCCGCCAACTAGTATAATCGGAGGCCGTTAAATTTTTTTATTGTACTTTCTTTCCGGTGCGATGGAATGCCTTTCTGAATGATTCCGTTGTGATCGTCTTAATTTCCCCGTTTTGAATCTTTCCGTAACTGTAGAGATAGGAGCCCCCTTTGTGGAGGTTACACTCACCATGGAGTAGGGAAACATGAGAACAGAGGCCCAAAATCATACGCGAAAGAGAGGGTTCACGTATGATTCATGTATATTCGTGTAGATAAGTGTTTGCCAACCAAGGTAGGGGATAGCACGCCAGGGGTTGTGAGATAACGCGTTTAATTTTAAAGCAATTCAACTGTTTTTATGTCAATGGTGGTGTTCCCTATACTCAAGATGAGAATACCGATTTAATAATTACTTATTACACATGGGGTTTACCTCATTTTTCTCTATTTAATAGATTCTCTCAAGTTCATTTATCTTCATTAATTATCCGCAGTATCCGATATAATAAATATGCAAGTGTTCTCTATGAGTTTTTTCTTAATCAGGACATTTAAAATAGGAGTTAAACTAGTTGATACATGCTTAGTTGGTTATTACTTTTCGTATTTATTTCTTGTTATTTACTTGTAATATATTCATGAGATCACAATTCAAGAAACTTCCAGAAGTATAATGAATTAATCATTGAGTTCCGTACGAGAGCTTGATTTTGTTCTGTGTTCATTCTTTGATAATAATTTCTTATCTCTTTAGGTTAAGGGGTGCGAGAACGTATTAAATATTTTAGGTGTGTGGAACATAAATTTGGGAACCACTGATGTTGGTGTATCAAATCCAATGGCATTAAAAACTTCTGGATTCCCTCAAGTCACTTCAAGAGAGAGTTCAGAAGCTTATTGATCCATTTCTCATGCAACATTTAAAATTTAAGAGATGAGAAATGTCAAAGATCTGATTTTTCCACCATTTAGTGTCCTCAGTCTTAATTTTTTTAGCATTATTTTTTTTCCTCCTCTATATTGAATTTATTTTACTAATGCTCTCAGGGCAAGTTTTTTGATGGGTCATTGACTGTATTATACTGTTAGGCATGACTATTAATTCTCTCAGTTTTTAATTACTGAATTCAGGGAAGTCAAGAATTTTTTGTGAAGCTAATAATTTTACCACAAAAACCTTAGATGTGTGCCAGGCGATCTACGAGTTCTGAAAAGAAATGAGTAATTTCTCTATATTGCAAAAATTATACAAAAAATTTATATAGCCACATGTTCTCTCTTTCTGTTCAGTGAATGTAATTGAGTGATAATCAACCATTTGCTGATATGTTTTTAATGGACTTCACAAAGAATGATCTTCAACTGGAATTACATACTTCCTACTCTTTTGCTGAAATATGTAACTCAACAATTTTTTATTTAATTCTAACTTTTGCAGTAAACAATATGACTACCTACTAACAAATTGGGTATTTTCAGGCATTACTTTGTGGAAGCGATTTATAATGAAGATGAAAACACTTGGTTTTTTCATGTGGAAAAACCAAGTGTTTTCATCTTCATTACCTACTAACACTTCCATCTGTTGTTTCAAACAATAAAAATCCCTGGGTTCTGTCGTTCCAAACTTAATAGATTAATCAAAATGTGAAATGCAGAAGGATGCCATTATACTGATACCAGTAATTCAATGCGAGGATTGGTTGACTGCAGCCCTCCGTCCTTTCCTATATAGTGCTAACTCTTTCTTACACTCCTTGGTAGTTCTTCTTTTAATGTGTCTGATAATTTTCCCTACATGTATTTGTCCCTTGGTCTTCCCCACAAGGCCCTCCCCTCTATTTTTTTCTTCTGTTGTATTATTCATGAACCCATTATGCCTCATGGCGTGTGTCCCATGTCCACCTTATTCTTCTTTTCCTTTTTAGTACTCCTCCACATTGACTTATCTTCCTCCGCTCTTCTGTACACTTCATTGTTCCTAACTGTTCACTGTTCCTAGCTTAGTTACGATGTTTATGTGAAAGCCATTTTTATGATAAAACAGTTTTGTAAGTGAAAAAAGACAACAAAACTGTGTAAGTAGACAGTAATTTATTTAAATGACCTGTTTTGTCGAAGTCGACAAACAGGTACAGTATACCTTGAATGAATATATAATGCATTGAATATATACCCATATGAAACTGGAGGGGAAGAAAAAGTTCCCCCCTTTTTTTTTATCTTCCCCTCCAGTTGTATGTGGAATGACAGACTCAACATTTTATATGAAAATTTCCTTTTTATTTGCTATAGTTGTTTCTAAAACCCTAGGAAATATTATTAATTTATCAAGATCCAAGCCACTGGAATTTATGCCTTAACTGGGATATAAACCCATTGGCTTAGTCAGAGGAAAATTTGTCAACAACGTAGATTTTTGCCATAATTTTGCTCTAAATAAGTCTATTTTTAGATACTTTGGTAAGGAGTGACATACAAAATAAAAATGAACCACTTAGTTTTTTAAATTTTGGCTGTGTCAAATTGATTTTAGTTTGTTTAGAATTAGAATTCAAATGTGTGAGACAGGCGAATCTAGAGGTCAGTAATTGGTATATAGATGAACACAAAATTGTTGGTTAGATTTTGAATGATGATTAATTATTGACATATGTGTCATATTCTGAGTTGAAACAATTTTATTGAATTCTCTGTCACATTTCATTGCAGTTCTGGGAGATCATATCAGATGAGCATGGAATTGATCCAAATGGTCTTTACCACGGGGAAAATGATTTACAGCTGGAAAGGATAGATGTGTACTACAATGAAGCACAAGGTAAGAATGCCTGCAAAGCACTTGTAGTTTATTTTTTTGCCTTTGATTGACATCTTCATACAAACTACTTTTGAAATATTGGGAGTGATCTTTTTGCTGCATTCTCTGTAAAAAGAGCTGCAGTTTGTACTCTGAATCCAAGTTTCACTCCATAATGCCTATATTGCCACTAGTTTTACACAGAATTAACCAGTCAGGCATTGGTAAATTCCAGAAGTGACCCTGTCCCCATATTCATAGTAATTTTCTTCATTAATATCTTTTGGTCACTATTTATGTACATTATGATTTTATCTCTGCAGTATCTGTAACACATTCAATCTTATTATTTTTTTAAAAAGGTAAGTTAAAAGTGGTTAAATTCCTTAATTTGACGTAAAAGCTCAGCGCCATAGCATTTTATTTTTAATGGACTTGAGGCAAATTTGTGAAACTTAATGAAACATTTTCTACCAACAAATTCATGATTGTATTCAATAATTTTCAGGGAGAAAAGCCAAAATGTGAAATTAAAGTATTTGCCTGCCCACACATGTCACTTTTGCAGAGATTCATTAAACTACTTCATACTTACTTTCAAATCCTTGGATCATATTTGATCCTAGGTGTATTTGCATGATGACCAACTGGAATAATAGGGGCCTAGCCTAGTAATGAATCTCTTTAGCTTTCTTCTTTCCTCATAATCTTGTTGTTTATTGCATGTTATCTCTTTGTACATAATATAGAAGGGATGAGTTTCATTATTTACTTCAATGTGATTTCAGATAGATACTGTCAATATGCTATTAAAATGAAACTGTATCCCTTAAACACCAGGTTGCATAGAAAATGTCCCATGACTAAGGAAATTATACAATTATACTTACAGCTATACAGAGAATAGATATGCAGGTATACAAACAAGAAGTAGCATACAAGGAAAAAACAATTATAATTTGTCATCTACATATTCATTTACATAATAACTCATTTTGTTAAGTTGAATTTTTCTCAATTAAATCTATTAAAAAGTCTGCTGGTACCTACTTAGTTTTATAATCACAAACCCATTTCATTTGATCCAAGTTTTTTTTTTTACTTTTGGTTCTGTAGTCCAGTACTGGATGCGTAATCATGAAAACCGGAATTATCAGAGAAGTCCTACAAGTAGGTTTTATTATACAGCAATGTAGACATAATGTAAATACATGGTACAGGAAGTATGTAGTTTCAAAATGAAAAATGGTCTGGAAACTGATTTATATTGTTTACAGCTTACTCATTTGTGACAGCTTCAGCTTCATTTGTAATTCAGACGCTTACTCATTTGTGTTCATTAAATATTTCATTGTAAATATATGAAGAACCCCAAAGAATTATTCTAGATAGTACAAAAATAAAATTCATTATAGTACAGATTCAAGATGGTGTTTCTGCTTGTCATGCATAGTACCTTGCTTCTGTAGAAAACTTGTTTATCGTGTGCTGTATATTGTTTTTTATGTTGTGCTTGTCTTTAGAGAAGAAAGCAGGTACTACTAAGTCTGTAGCATAGGATACAGATGAAGTAAGAGCTGGTGCTATTAGAGCAAAGGTTTGCTTTTCCAAAGAGATTCATTCTTATGTAGATGACAAATTTACATTGGTACTTGCTCTTATCAATTTCTCGTTAATTTGTATCAATGGATTTTCCATTTGGTTTCTATTATATGAAAAACACCATTTTATTTACTTTGGGAGTCAATTGATTATCTATACACCATTTGAGGATATTGGTAGTAATTAGCCTGAAATTTTTTATTAATGCATTTTGGTGGATGATGTTAGAAATTAATATGTCATCAGAATATACGACTTAACTATACACGTTCTGAGACAGCTATTAATTATACCTCTGATTTCAATTGTTTCACATTTAGTCAACAATATTTCATAATTTACTCTGTCAAAGCCTAAGTTAGGTCAAAAAATAGTCCAGTTTATTGTCTAGAGAATCTAGCTTTTAGGAATAATGTCTTTCCAATTAATGCATCTTCCCCCTGGTATTTTAGCATCGAAAGTCTTACTTTTCTCACATTCATTTTTTGGAGTTTATGAAGGGAGTTAAGATATTTACCAGGTGCATTAAAGTTTTAAGACCTCCAATTTTTTTCTCCGGACTGTAAACAGATAGAAACATGCTGTTTGTCTTAAAATGAGCAGGCACTCTTTGTCAATGCGTGACAGACATGGCAGCACTGTACGACAGAAAGAACCTCTAGTGGCAGCAGCGAAAATGAGAACTATTTTCGATACTTAAAATGGCAACGTTTTCGTTACATGACCAGCATGTAATCATTCGTGGTGTGACACCGATTGAAATTCATTGCCAGTTGAAGGGGACATGTGGTGATGGAGTCATGGATGTGTCAAAAGTACCTTCATGGGTGCGACAGTTTAAAGAAGGCAGAACATCATGTGACAACGAACCAAAACAATCTCGGCCTTGCACACCAACAGCTTTACAGCAATTTTTCAGTGGTCAAAATAGACTCCTAAAGAAGCCTTCACCGCGGCCATAGAATCATGATGTTGACAAAAATGTGTAAGGCTGCAGGGAGATTACTTGGAGAAGTAACACAAGTTTCATTGTTTTTAAGGTGAATAATTATGTAGTTAGAAAAAAATAAGAGGCCTTATAACTTGAATGCACCTCGTATTTATTAACCCCTCAGCTGTAGCAACCTCAATCCTTCATTATGGCTATGTGCTCGAAAAAAGAAGCCATGGCACTCTTTTCCTCTAGTGCCAGCAAAGGTTTAGTAGGTATCAGATCCTGGACAACCCTTATTGACCACATGGCACATTCCCCTCCAGGGGGTAATGGAGATACTATTCACAATAGTTAAAACATTTCATGCCAGTTTTCTATTCATGTGTTATATATGAAAAACTATTTCTATTCATATCTTATTTCATGCAGGCTATCCATTCTGCAACATAAGGATACCATTTTAGCTTGTCAGGCATAGTCCGATAGTTTTTCTTCCTGAGTACTGGAATGAAATCATTTTGAGTCATCCAGCGACTCCCTAATGACTAGTAGTGCCCTCCAGATGATACCAAATGTGTCATCTCTGCATTAACCTGAAAGGCTACCCTTCCAAACTTGATGTGAAATTATTTCTCACAAAGTGTCTCATCAGCATTTCAGACCATAAACAAACCAAGCTGAGAGACTCAAAACCCCAAAGGATTTGAGATAGCTATCATCACTTGCCCTATCTTTCATGTCCTATGTAGAGCAGAACCAGATGCACACAATGCTAATCTTCTTTAGGCTAATACCAAAGATTCATTTTAGTTATCTAAAAGTTAAAGCATCTCTGAAGGGATGAAACTGGTTTTTAATTACAAATGACAATTATTTTTATTACTTTGACTCTCACTAGCATGTGCAGAAAAATCATATTTGTATATGATTATTGAATGTTATTTATAAGCAAATAATGTTCATATTATCAATTTGAAATTAGAATGCCAAGATTTAAAATATCTCCATACTCTCATTTTAAATCATTTTTTCAAGATTCAGATAATGAGACTCAACTGCTGGATTTCAAATTTTATGAGATACAAAAGAGGCCATTTTGGGATGGACATGACAACAAAAAATTCTATGGTATTAACATCTACAGTAAAGTTCAACTCCATATTGAAAAGGATTTAACAGTCACACTAATTGCACAGGTAAAGGAAAAATTTTTATGTCAATCGCCATCATATTTTGATTGTATACCATCGGTATTCATTTGTATATCCTTATGCCATTACTAACTCACATTTTAATATATTAGTGTTTTGTTCAATGGAATTGGCCTTAACATATTATATACATAATATATATTTGTGAATTAAGTGTGTGTAAAAATATTCCTTATACTTATGTTTGAGCATTTCACACGTACACTAATCATATGACAAAGACATTTACATAGTAGTACTTTTTCACGGATATTTATTTTCCATATATATTTGTAGAAATGTAATGATGAAATTATGTTTTTAATGTGATTATTCAATTCTTCCATGATCTGAAGTCTGAATTCATTCAGTTTATACATTAAATTATTATACATGCAAAGGTCCTAAATTGTTTTTTTTAAGAAACAAACCTCTTGTTTCAAAATTATATATGCCCTCAAATCTTTATGGTGTTCTCTAGTTCGCTTGAGTGTAGCATTGTGGTTTGGCCTACTCATTACATACTCCAAAAAATCAGAAATAAATTCCTTCCCTTATGTGCATAACAATTATGTTTTAGAAATAGGCAATATAATTATGTCAATGTTAATGACATCAATGAAACCTGGATGTCTTAGAGTGCCTTAGAGTTTTTCTTGCAAAAATAACTCTAATACTTACTAATAATAATTCTTGGTCTTATGCCATGGTATTTTTGTATTCAAATTAATAAATTATCTTTGGTATAGTCCTGATATGTTGTTTGAAATTTATTTTAAGGCTCCCAGCAGAGTGCTAAAAATTGATCGCCATATTAGTTTAAATTAGTATTGAAATTTTGGAAAGAACAATCACATTTGTCATCCAACTGTACTTTCAAATTGTCATCTTGATTTTGACTGCTTTTACTCCTCATTGACTCTATACATGTATTATAAAAAGTGCTTACAATCTTTTTTTGAATTTTGACCTGTATTTTCTTGTAGCCTGTATTTCATTGATGTATTTTATAAAATGGATTACTGGTATCTACCCGGTGTCAAAAACAAAATAATCATAATAAATTTGATAAATATAATAACAATAATTTCAGCCTTAAAGCATACTAAAAAGTACAGCATACCCTATCACTATATATAATCAGAGTGTACAAAAGAAGTAATTGGGATATGAAAATAGAACACAGCTCTGTAGCCATGTGGAACATTGTGTAGCTAATTCCTCCAGGGCAATCAAAAACTCACAGTTAGAATTTATCTTATAATATTTTGACCAAGATGAATTTCATAAAAATTCTTGAGACTAATACATAAAAATTGGAGTTGAATGAACTATAAACCTTGGCAGAGGAAATTATGAGCAAAACTAATATGGAGGCACATGAATGAGTTACATTTGTTTATTATTTTGTGTGTGAGTTTCAGAAAATTTTTAAATCATTATATAGAGACTTAATAAATGTAATTTAATATTGTTTTCAGTTCTGGTCATGATATACATATATAAGATTCTTTTCTACTTTTACTGGGTATTTGTTTCTAGAATATTACAGGGTCATAATTTCTTTTTCATGTGGTTGATGAGAAACTAACAAAGAATACTAAAGTTCATGAATATTTTATTCTAACAGGATAAAAATAATCCTGAAGTACAGACAAAACTATCTGTAATAATTGAACGAAGCCCTTCATTTTCTGTACCAGACCCTCCAAGGTTCAAGAAACCATTATACAAAACAAGTGTGGATTATGAGGTATGTGTAACTAATAATGATTTCTTAATTTATAACCAAAAATCACAAGATGAGGTTGAGACAGGTCACTCAGTAACTAAGTAAAAATTACATGAATGAAGAAAATAATAATATATTGTTTGTTTTGTTGTTAGTTGCTAATCTTAAAAACCGATGTTTATAAACATTTTAACCCCTCAGCTGTGGGAACCTTGTTTCTTAGCAATGGCTCTGTGTGGGAGAAACATGACCGCGGAAATATTACCTTGTATTTCCGATAAAGGTTTATTGGATAGTGGACCCGGGACAACCTTTATTGACCACTTCACCCAGTTCCCTCCAAGGGAGTAGTGGAGATATGAATGACTACAGTCAAAATGTTTCATGAAGGAATATATATAAAAAAATAAATTCCATATTTATTTTCCTTGTTAATTTATGATTAATTTGTTACCAAACAGCATGTAAATGCTTTCATTTATAACCAGAACTCTACTGAAACTCCGGGACAACTAAGGGAAATGACGAGGGTGGGTCAGAAAACAATTTCTCCAATTCGTTGAACTCTCCCAAGGGTTGTGAACTATCATAAATTGCACTTCAAAGGGGCGCCCTATTCTGGAACAATAGGAAAAAGTGACCATTCAAACCTTTTTGGTAAGTCTGGTCATAAAATTTGGAGAGGATCTAGGCAGGGTTCGAAGGCGAAGGTCATACGTAACTGAATGTATTCTCAGCAGTTGCACGCCAAAACATTGATCAACGTATCATCCTGGATGGATTTCATCATTCACTTACAAGTATACATTGGATCCATTGAAGTAGCGACTATTTTATCCTCAAGACTTGAAAAATTTTGTTTTCCATGCATTAAAAATGCTTCTCCAAAAAAATTATGAGTTAAATTCTATCTAGTATTACAGGGCTATTAAAATTCATCTGGTAGCTGAAAATTAAGTCACATAATGAGATTTAAAATACATTTCATTAAGCATTCAAATGAAATGCTCTGATGGCTGTGGTAATTCCATGATATATTAGAAAATACAACCAGATACATAGTGTGAATCACCTCTACTGTAATTGAATCTACAGCTGTTGGCAGAATATTTTTGTGTGACTATTGTGTAAATGTTAATATAAATTAATATTTTGCTCAATTTCATTAATGACTCATGTTGAACTTCATTTAATTTTATCCAGATGAAAGTTGGGCAAAAATTGAAAATGGATCCAGAGGATATAGGATTTACTGCAGATGACATCAGCAACATTACAGTTAAATTAATGGATGGAGGTAAGAAGGTTTTTTTGACGATAAGCATTTTAATTTTAACTGGGTTGCAGTCCATCTGATGAAACAGATTCTTGATTCAAAGCATTCCCGTTAGCTTCTTTGACCTGAAGAAACATACTGGAATTTCATCTAAACTGTCATCTTTTGACTTGAGTAAGTATGATGAGCCTCTTAGAAAACCACTTTCATTTTTATTATTAGCTAGTGTATTCATACAATTACATATTCATATACAGTAGAAGTCCACTATAGCGAGTATGGCTTATAACAAGAGTATTGCTATAGCTAGTGATCATTTTGCTTTGGTTGGTCCACGTATTAAAACATAGTAGAGTTCCTCCAGTATTAAAACAAAGGGAGTTCCTCTGGTTATTACAAGTGGTCCTACCTGCACTATCACTATAGCGAGTAGATTTTGCCGTGATTGCCACTCGGGTTACACAAATCACAGGATTCAAACACGCATTACATTGAAGAAAGAACTGATGTTTTCCCGGCGTATTGTGTTGGTGAAGGCTATTCGGGTCCTCCACCGGGTCACTCTGCATTTCTGCCAACGTTTCGATGGACGACTTGGCCATCGAAATGTTGGCAGAAATGCAGAGAGTGACCCGGTGGAGGACCCGAATAGCCTTCACCAACACGCATTACATTGTAATGCCTCACTAATCTACATTGTAATGATGACTTTTCAAGAGACTTTGTGGTGATTTTACAAGAGAAAACTTTGTGGTTTTATGCCACAGACTTTCCTGGAGAGTGACTTAATAACTTATCTTGGAATTGTGTACCAGTCTGTCATTTCCTGATGCTATTTCGTCCTTATAGTCGATCAGAATAAAAGAACATATGGAGCTGTGAGCTAGGCTTGTAGACAATACAGGAAAAGCCCATTTGTCTGTGTTGACCTTAGCAGGATGGCCAATCTCTCGACTCTCCTCTTATTTAAGGAATCATAATTGTTAACCGCAGGCCATACCTTATTTATTATTGTTCACGAAACGTAGCCAAAAATAATACCGATGTGTGATGTACATTAGTTACAAGTGCATGACTTTTGGTGACAATATTTTACAATCTTTGTAATGAAATGATCTATTTTCAATGCATTTGCGAATGGATTGATACAACTACTTCATGGATCATTTTCACCCACTTTTGGTGCCGTTATAAATGCCGAAAGAGGTGAATTTAAATGACCGTCGGCTATAACGAGTGTGCGTTATGACAAGAGATTTTTCGTCATTTATCAGCCCTCATTATAGCAGACTTCTACTGTATCGAAATAACTTGATTAATCATTCCTAAGTTTAGTGAAATAATGGTATAGCTGACCAAGTACTGTGAATGGAAATGCATAGAAATGTGGGGGGGGGGGGGAATTTCCATTCCCTATGTATCTATACTTTATCATCATTAGAACTTCAATCTGAAGATTGGTTGACTGCAAGCCTCCATCCTTTCCTATCTAGCTCTCTTACTCCTTGGTATCTCTTCTTTATAAGGTGTCTGATTATTTGCCCTATATATTTGTCCAACACCAGATCCCAACAAAGAAAAAGTACTTCGTACCATCAAATAAGTCGCTACAAACAATCCTTACGCCAAAAAATTAATTGACGACTTACATAGGAGGAAAAGGACCGAGATAACAAAAGCAGCTATTTATTACCCCCAAGCATTGTAAGGACACCAATATGCAATGGAGATGGATTTCCTTCCTTGCCAAAGTCTCCCAAAAAGTCCAACGGTTATTTCCCAATCACCTTTTATAACAAAGTATGCACTATTTCAGCCTCCTCTCCCTCCCCATAATCTCCTGACCCTATTACTGGTTCTTATTTACATGCCCTCCTCCACCAAATCCCTTATCCTGAATACACCACACCAATAGCGACAAATCAAACAACAAATAATGACCACACGCACTTGCTTACCTTACCCGGCTCCTTTCTCCACATTGTCCCTCTCCCCTGCATTTTTACCCCACCCCCTCCCAGCCACTTCTGTATTGGATATGACCTCATGATGCTACTTATAGGATGAAATCAGTTGTGTACTAAATATTTATGTGGAAAAGGCGGTGTCATTTATAACTATAAACTCATTTGATGCTTCAGTAAATAAAAAGCTTAAACTAAAGTGCCCTTCAGTCAATCAAATTAAAAACTTTTACCCCTCTAAGTTAAAACTAATAAGGTTTGCATTTTGGAAACTTAACTGACTGGAATATCAGTTATAAGCTAAGAATATTTCAGAAAAATGTCATCACCTTTCTAAACTATCGATCATGTAGTTCAAGAATCATTTGCTAAATTTTTTTAAAGGCATGGAAAGAGAGGTATGCAATCACATATGACAGCTCTCTGGTGACTGCGGACAACGGTTTTTGTCAATTGTTAAAAAAGTTTTTAAGGGAAAAAAAAACTTTTTTGGCAATTTTTTTATCTCCCATAATTGTGTGAATCAGATTTATACGAAACGACAATAAAAAGTTTCAGTCACTGGACAAATCTCAAAATTTTGCTGCTGCATTGAAAGTGTTAACACCTAGTTTACTTTTGTCTAGTTTAATAATATTTATAATGAGGGATTTAAAAAAATAGATTTCTTTTCAGATCATACCGAGTACTTTTCTGTCCATAAGGAGGAAAAAAATTTTTATATAACATTAGAAAAAGAAATACAAGACCATGAAATTCGAAATGCACTATTAACTCTCCAGGTATGTAATGGCTCCAATTACTCCAATATTTTATGTATCCAACTTTTTGGACAATAATGTATTCTTCTTTCAAAATTTTCTTTATTTAAATAACTAGCAAACTGTTGATAAACTGATTAACTAGGTTGCAAATTTTAAAACTTATATAGTTATCTCTTGTACAGATTTAATATTGCCTCCCCTCTTGTACCTATTAG
This sequence comes from Rhinocypha anisoptera, assembly GCA_011762765.2. Classification (NCBI taxonomy): domain Eukaryota; kingdom Metazoa; phylum Arthropoda; class Insecta; order Odonata; family Chlorocyphidae; genus Rhinocypha; species Rhinocypha anisoptera. The sequence goes on from WURS02452437.1 coordinate 13,455, forward strand.
ACATAAACTAAGTTGAAAAAATCCCAAAAACCATTTCCCTTGCCTTTTTTACCATTTCCTCTGAGTAAAGATTAAAAAGAACAGGGGACAACGGGCACCCCTGCCTTACTCCCCTACCTAACTGTACCCATCCAGACTCCCCATCTGCCACCCTTACTTGCGCGGCCTGGGCCATATAAAAGTTTTGGATAAAATGCCTATCTTTCTACTTTTTTGAGAACTTTCTACCTTTGTTCCATTGTCCTACTTTGGTTACCCTCTCTTAGAAGACTATCTACTATTTTTTGGTACTCTTTCTTCTTTTCTCCTGTCAATGCTTCTAGATTCCATTTCTCTAATATTCTACCCTTAATAATCCTCTTGAATCTTACAAGACACTTCATCATGATCAAATTATGGTCTGAGTCCTCAACAGCTCCTGGATAACATCTGCATTGAAAACACTGTTCCTAAATCTCTGTCTAACCAAGATGTAGTCTATCTGATGTCTCCCTGTGTCACCCGGTGCCTTCCAAGTGTACCTGCATATCCTGTGGTGATTGTACCATGTATTCGTTACTACCATGCTCTTCCTTTTACAGAACTCTACTAATTTATCCCCGCGGTCATTTCTTATCCCATAACCATGTTCACCTACTTCTTTTCTGTCTCTTCCTTCCCC
>WURS02452447.1:0-14115 GCA_011762765.2 Rhinocypha anisoptera
GTTTTTCAATGTATTGAAGAGGTGCGAAATGACCATAGCCGTCGAAGCACCCTATAAACAAAAATACTACTACTACTACTCGTGATTTGACGAAATTCTTCGGGGGGAAAGTAGTAAAGTCTGATTAGAGAGATAATGGAATTTATTCAGGCGGTAATCCTTTCTTAAATTAATTTAGATATAACTAAAAAATTAATATGTGGATTGCAAAAGTTTTGTTTTCACTTCCTATAAAGCATTTGAAGAATAAAAAAAGGAGTAGCACACTCAATTTAACAACAAATAAAATTAGCATGTAATATCCTCGAGTTGCTCCAATGATTCAAATACAGTCAAACCTCTCTTAACGAGCACCTCACATAACGAGTGATTCGCATTACGAGCTAATCAAAATGTAGCAAAGTGACTCCCTTAACGAGCGATGTTTCGCAGAACGAGTGACGAGGAGACATCGTGGCGTCACATGGAGGCTCCGTTAAGAGGACGTCAGGATCATCAACGGTCGAAGAAGAAGTATTCAAGGCAAGCCGTGGGTGGTTCGCAAAGTTTAAGAGAAGAACCAGCATTCACAGCGTTGTGGGGCACAAAGAAGCATCAAGCTCAGACAAACGGCAGCTAAGAACTTCATCGGTGTGTTCAAGTACCTTGTAAATTCTGAGGGTTATCCACCGCAGCAGGTTTTTAATTGTTGAGACGGGTCCCTTTTGGAAAAAAGATATTGAAGTGAACTTATATAACAGCAGAAGAGAAGGCATTGCTGAAAGACCGTCTCACGTTGTTGTTTTTTGCAAATTCAAGTGGCGATTAAAAAATAAACAGCTGCTCGTTTACCATTCGGACAATCCACGAGCCTTCAAGAAGTATTAAGTCCAGAAGAGCAGGCTAAATGTCATGTGGAGGTCCAACAACAAGGCTTGGGTGACACGTTACCTTTCTATAGATTGGATTAATGAAGTGCTTGGTCCGTCTTTAAAAAAATATGTTTGAGATGAATTTGCCACTCAGACCCTTGCTTTTTATGGACAACGCTACTGCACATCCTCCAGGCCCAGAAGATGACCTCCTTGAAGAATTTAAATTCATCAAGATCCAGTTCCTGCCTCCTAACACCACTCATTTACCGCAGCCTATGGATCAGCAGGTAATTTCAAATATTAAAAATCTCTACACTAAAACTCTCTTCGAGAGTTGTTTTGAGGTAACTGAAGAAACTAATCTCACTCTCAGAGAATTTTGAAAAGACCTATTTCAAATCGTTGGCTGCCCCAAGATGATCGACAAGGCATGGGAGGGGGTCACCAAGAGAACCCTTATTTCTGCATGGAAATAGCTTTGGCCTGACATCGTTGTCGACACTCAACTCCGAGGGGTTTGAACAAGTGCCTGCGGAGCCGGTAGTCGACGAGATTGTGTCTCTGGCCAAGATTTTGGGGCTAGAGATGGACAGCAACGACATCGATGAGCTAGTGGAAGAGCATAGACAGGAATTGACCACCGAAGAGCTTATGGAGCTGTATACTGTGTAACAACGAGAAGTTGTGGAGAGAATTTCGTCAGAAGACGAGGAAACAACAGTCTCAGCAGAGCAACAACCTTCCAGCGAAATAAGGGAGATGCTGAAAGTATGGGAAACTGTTACATCGTACGTTGAGAAGCATCACCCTGATACGAGTAAGGCAGTAGCAATGCGCGCTGCAAATTTATTTAACGATAATGCTGTGTCTAATTTTCGCAAAATTTTGAAGCGTAGGCAAAAACAAATATCTCTAGACGACTTTCTAGTAAAAAAGGAAGTATTATAAATAATAAATTAAATTATTATAAATTTTTGAGCATTTTTTTAGGAATGGAGCGCATTATCCTATTTAACATTGATTCCTATGGAAAAAATTGTTTCGCTTTACGAGTGTTTCGCATTACGAGTAAGATTCGGGAACAAATTATACCCGTTAATCGAGGTTCTACTGTATGTATAAAAAATTGAGAAAACTTGGGCTCCAAACTACTTACCGATATTTTTCTACGAAATCTTATGAGTTAATTAACCTTTCAGTTTTCGTATGTAGGACACAGAAACATAAACTCAAGAGAAAAATATTTTTATCAATATACTTGCGAACTAACATTAGCAATTTCCACTTTTGAATGACAAGTCCTGTCTCTGAATTGCCTCAATTTTCATTCCTATACGTTCAGTTAAGCTGACCGACGAATTTGAGCTATTCCATTATTACCTGGACGACCTACACGGTTGACTCCCGTTAGCTATTAGCAAATGCCTCGCTCGCTATACCTCTACTTGTGCTTCGACTTTTCATTCTGTGCCCGTTAAATTATGCGAATCACAGGAATTGGCTTCAGTTCCCATTTGCCTTTCTCCCACTCCGTTAGACGCGCACCTTCCATCTTCCTCGTCCCCTATCCAAAATTCTGTTCCAGGATATGCGGCCACATGTACCATGTTTTCGAGACGCATCATTTGAAAATCTATCCTCTTCCCGAGTTATTTCCATCCTTTATATATCATCCACACGAGCGAGAGCTAAGCCACTGCTTAAGCTTTTTCTCATTTGATTGCGTAATGGAATACGAAAGAGTTCAATTAGTCGGTAGAGAGAAATAGAAATAACTTAAACCTTTCCAAATAATGGAGAAACAATAAGAAATGATCTAGGTTGAATTCTTTCAAGAAGAATACAAATTTAATGTGGCATCGCGCCTGTTTGTTAATTGGGAAACAAAATCTGATTTTCATATAATCACTCCTTAGCGCCTCCTTCATTTCCGGAGTGTTTGTGTCCAAACGGAAAGGGAAGAGTTGTTGCAAACGTCAATCGAGAGTAAAAACTTTTGGTTAAATTTGAATATTTATGAATGCACCCTTTAATCCTACACTGGGCTCATAAAATTGAGAAACGAAAATCTCATGGCTTTCACTAGACCTAAAACGATAAAATATAATCTCTAACGTAAAACCATCAGAAAAAAATTAGTTCCTGAATTATCTCATTATCCCGGAGATTTTTCAAATAAAATATACGTAGTCTGGATCACACTTCAGAGAACATTAGTACAATAGAGGGCCTTCGAGGTTAAGGGCATAATTTTCACATACTTTTTGTTTAGTCGTTTTGAAAGACAATGAGTTGAACTCAAAAACCGTATTTCTCCTTCATTAAACTTCAATCTACATCTACACATTGACCCTCCAAGCCACCACATGAAAAGGTTTGTGGCGGTGGGGAGGTAGAAAACCAAATGTTGAATGTTAATCCTTCTAAACTTTTAGAATAAGTTTAATTATTCTTCGAGCCGTTCTGAATTACTTTTATATTTAATATTACATTCGATTCGTTGAAAATAAACTATCCTGACACAACTGGAATTTGGAATTACAACTAGAAATACGCATTATTTACGTTTGCAGTCAATAATGGGAATTCAGGCAATCATCATTTCCGTTTCAATTCGTAGATTGGCAGACTGCAGCCCTCCATCCATTCCTTTCTCATGTTGCTTCTGAAACCGCTTGGTAGCTCCTCTTTTAGTTATCCCTGTGCATTTTACCCTCAGTTTTTCTCGCAAAACCTTTCCTTGTTTTTTTTATATTCCAATCTTTAAGAATTTATAATGACTCGTGTACTCGAATAATGTGTTCATACCGTCTGGATTCATAGTTTCTTATCGTACTCTACATATATCGCTTACTCTTCTTCTATTTTCAAGTAAACTTCCTCATTTCTCACTCTTTCTGTTCACGTGATCTTCTGCTTCCACATCCAACACCATGCTTCCAAGGCATAAGTTCTTCAATGGTCTGCTTCAACGATGGTTCTTGTTACTAATTAATAGAATATCCTACTCGACACGAAAGTTGTCAAATAATGTTCTTGTTTTTAATGCTATATTACTTGAACAAATCAGATATGTTTCCGCAATGAATTACTTCTTAACCTGAGCTATTATACACTCAAATCCATTGAACTTCGTCCTTCTAATGAAATGCTACTTCCTAGGTGGGTGGAGGATTCTTTTTGCTATAATTTCTCTCCCTGAAGCGTAACTTTTACAGTCCGCTTCTCTCTTACACACAATAATATTTAATCTTCTTATTTATTCTAATTTTTTAACCTTTGAATTCATTCATTTTTTTTAACGTTGTCCGGTGTAGGGAAGTGCCAATATGAGTTTTAAACTTCTTCTACATGGAAATAAATGTAAAAATTAAATCACTGAGGAAAAACAAACTCCATTAAACGATCAAAACATGAAATCTGTTCAAAATACAAAGAAGGCTAAGGAAGAATATGAGTAATATGTGTGATGGAGTGGAAAATAATCTCACACAAAGCAATGCAGTATAAAGCTGTAGCTAATAATAAGGTATAAGTGAGAAGCCACTTCAATGAAAGTAGAGTGAAAGTAAACTCTATCCGCGAAAGGAAATGGAAAAATATTATTGTAGACAAAAAAAGATGGATAAATGGAAACAATATCTACCGAAAAGATGACGGAAAGGAAATCCAGGGAAGAACACTGTAAGATCCGTAGTCATGTAGTCAATGACAATGAGAAGGAAGTCCATTCTCATGACAGAATATGGATGCTGCATTAAAAAATCTAAGATCAAATGTGCCACCAGGAATTGACGAAATGCAGTTAAAAAAATTCAGCGTAACAGAACTAATAGTGATACATCGGGTGAACGAGTAACTTGGAAGTATATCATCCAGTAACTTGGAAGTATATCATAAAAAAATGGATTAGGACATGAGAAGATATGAAAAAAAATATGAAAAAGTGAAAGATGTATTTACTCAACTCCAACAGACATGGACATCACAACCACTGAGGATAATAGAGAATGTTCGAATGCAGCCTTACGAATTGTATCAGTATCACACGTGAAAAACTAAAGGGACAACCGGAAAATTGCAAACATTTATCAACAACTGTTTAAGAAGATTTATGATTGTTTGCTGCTGCTCGGAAATAATTTTATAGGAATTATTACGGAGAGGATCCCACTGAGACAAGGCTGAAGAGACCATCCAAAATGAAAGTTAAGCTGAATAAGCCGTACTCTGAGACAGATGGAAGCAGATGTCAGTCGCGAAGCATTAAACTGAAATCAGCAAGCAAAAGAAGACAAGGAAGACGAAACAACACAAGGAGGAGGTCCCTACATAAGGATATCACTGTGATAGGGATTTCTCGTGGAAAGATCAAGGCATTAGCTCAAAACAGAATTCAATAGTGTCCGTTTGTGGGACCCAGACGTCCACCCTCTCCAGGAGCTAAAGAAATGAGGAGGAGGGAGGATACAAGAGGAGAAATACCAATAAACTTCAAGAAAAATATATACTCGTGCCTATATTTAAAAAGATAATGGCAGACAATGTGAAAACTTATGCAATTCAAGCTTCACGGGCATAGACAGTAACAAGGTTTCTGGCAATAATTATATACCTATCGAATAATGGAGAGGAAAACAGAGGATAAATAAAGGATTTACAAGTGCAGATTTTAAAAAAACGCAGAAGACACGCAAAGAAATTTTTAGTTAGACTTATCTTGAAGACGAGATTACAGAAAGGATGACCAACGTTTATTCCATTCGTGGAATTGGAAATACAAAATTTTTCAACATGGACTGGAAGATCATTCCAAGAATTCTATAGTATATATATAAGATGTATAATAACAGAATGTAAATACATGTAGTTTACAGAGAGCAGGAAGCAGTGATAAGATTTAGCAAAAACAAAGACGATATAAAAAATAAAGAAGTTAAAGTTGCTCACTAACGCCTCAGGTCTTCAACACGTACATCGAGGAGGTACGAGGGTCTCGTCATTAACGATATCAAGGAGAAGATTAAAAAAGGGCGTAAAGATACAAGGAAAAGAGATTAGAACTCTGAGCTTTTCAGATCACAATGCGATATTTTCACAAAATAAAAAACATGTAACATTGGCATTGACCTGCCTGAAAGGAGGAATGAGAAAATACAAATTTAAGATAGATTAGAATAAAACAAAAGTAAGGGTCTGCATCCGGAGTAAGAAAAACTATCATCAAATCAAGCTAGCGTTGGAAGCATTTGGGTAGATTTAATGATTGCGCCCTCCATCTGAAGAAAATATTGCCAATGGCGGAAGAAGCAAGAAGAAAAAAATAAGGAGAATAACCAAGGAAAAGAACTCTTTCTTTCAGAAGAAAAAATTATCTTCTCTAAATAATATTAGCCCGGATATAAGGATGACATTCATTAGGACTTGTATATGGATCATAAATTTTTACGGAAGTGAGACCGCAGAAAAGAGAAATCCGGAAGTACATAACGTTCAGTTTATTATGTCATTAGGATGGCACAGTACATAATTTAAACACCTATAAAAAGATTTTTTCATGACTCTTAAGTTATGGAATAACAAAAAAATGAGTGGATTACTATGCGTCGTATTCACATGGAACCTCTACAATTTAATATGTAAGGTTGAGTAAATGAACTGAAAAAATCAAAACTCATTCCGAGTTTATTTTGAAATGAAGAATGGATAAATGTAGTTAAATCGTTTCTTTGATTCCAAGGTGATAAAACATCTGAAGATTGCACAACGCTTCAAACATACAAATGCATGAAACAAAATCAGCCGACACAATTGTTATTTGCTGGATATGAATGCATATTTATAGAAAGGTACATTTATCACACCGGTGTCACATCGTTTTTTTTATTTTCAATATACCTCACATTCACAGACATATCTGTTTAACGGTCATGCATTATTCACGGGTATATATTTTTATGATGGTCACAACAACGGTGGAATATTGATGCTATGTTTACTGCTGCCACGCCGAGGTATAACTAAAGTAAACACTTATTAGACGTCGTAAAAAAGAAGCATGGGGAGAGAAGAAGAGATGTTTGTAGTAAACATTGGTCATAAAGCGCAATGTGCACTTCGCGCTCATAAATGTGCACACAGAGGTGAGGTGTGACCTTTGGAGGAGATGGACAAGGGTTGTTAAAACAATATATAAAAAGTTTAATGAAAATTTCAACACGAAAATGCCCTCTTGGTTGATAAAATACTGAGTCGGTCGCTAAAAGTATTCTCGTGGGCACACTGAGGTAATAAATCATATTTTCTACTTAACATTCATGACGACAGATTTCGCACAACAACGGCAGTTAATTTCTGATTAATCTATGCTAAAATGGTATTCAAAATGATTTTTCCCGAATAACATCGTTTAAACTAATTTAATGGAAAAGCTACCAATTGTGATTTCAGATGTTAGAATTCCCAGGATAACGCAATGACCAAACCCTTTAAATAATTTATTTTCAACGGGATGGTTGAAATTTTGATAGTAGAGCATATGAGATCGGGTGATTTCTATTCATGTCTACTGAATAAACAAAGATGTCATCAACCAGTATTTTCCAAAATTTCAAATTCCATAACGGAATAGTAAACGTGGCAAAAATTTTTACAAAACATTCATTAAAAGCCGCCCATGGTTTCGCAGCAGAATGTGTAAAAAGGATTTAACTATTAAACATTAAAGCTTTTACAATTTTACGAAGTGGAACTAACCTAAGACCCTTTTTTGAAAGAATTCTAATGAATAAAATTCCAAATCAACATAGACAAAGTTCTGTGGATATGGAAATTGTTACTGGAGCAAATAATGACGGAGATTTAGTATTAATCCCAAAGGTCATAGAGATAAATCTCAGGTTATCTCTATGGCTGCATAATTATGTACAAAATAAAAACTTTGTATGTACAAACAAAATTTTGTACGTAAGAGAAATTAACAGGAAGTCTAATATATGTAACTACACATGTTGAAAATTCAAGATAGTTGAATGAAAATAAGAATGGAAACACTATTTCACTTACTTTAACACTATTTTACCATATTTTTTAGATTACCTTTATGGCAAAACCGTTCTTATGTTAAATGATATGTTTTAAAAATAGTATATTGAGTAATACTTTTTCAAAACATACACATTACTTACAAGTATACATGTGAAAGCTCCGCGCCAAAATCATCATACTTGGAAAACTATACAACTTCGAAAGTTTTCTCTTGGAATAATTAACTACTATCATCTCTCTTTAAAATATGTTAGATAACATATAATTGGAGAATAATTTGGAGTAAATAGCATTTTCGTGTGTCAAGTCATAAAGTCGTTTAAATCCTCTGAATGAATTCATGAAAATTTAATCATAATCGAATCTCAATCGATATAGCACGTATATTTGAAGACGAATACGTTTAAGGAAGTTGTGAGTTGCGAATTTGGCCAAAAATTTAGCAATGAGCTTAAATATTTATCTTATCTTCATAAGTTAATGGTATCTACGATACTGGTTGACCCATTATATGGTATCATTTATAAAATTTAATCTGTAATTTCACTTTACAAAACCAACTTGCTAGTACAGTTCCATATTATCGAAATAGAAAATGAAAATGAATATGGTAGCATGGCGATAACTTTATTTTTTAGAAGTCAGTCGATTGATTGAAACATAGTTTTGAAAATGATACGTGAGAATTGGTTTTACTATACAATATAAAGTATAATAAATCTAAAAGATTAAAATGACAAATCATTATAGGATGTTAGTCAATTTTCCTTCACTGTGGAAATGAAGCAAAAGTGGTCCCTGAATCTCATGAAATAATTCAAACTGAATAACGGTGACAATTTTCGTTTTTCGAATATTAGGTAGCACACCTGAGCCCCCTTTACTTTTAATCAATTCGAAAAAATACCTTTCGCATCTAACATGGAATTATTATCTCTGATTTCTTATGAAATACCTTCGATGGTATTAGACTATAAGCTAACGGTATATAATTATTCGTCGTAACCATTTGTTCAAAATAAAGTAATTTAGGGTACTTCAAGTACAAACTGGTTTTATATTGGAGTGATTATACGTCAGACTTGTAAAAGCATAAGCATGTAATTGGAATGGAAATGGAGTGACAAACGAAAAGATGACTGAAAAAGTAACAGATTGATATGAAATGTAAAACTGTGTATGTAAAATATAAAGCGATTGTCTAGTGAACTGGTCGGTCCATATCACGGAAGGGTCCCCGGACACATCAGTTAAATCTTTGTGATTCTTTGGGTAGCATATCATACGAAGAAACTGCAGACAGAAGGGAAGAAGGAAATAAGATCTGCCTAGCTTAGATACGTGAATTTTCACTCTCCTTCCTGTTTTGTACTATGTAAGTTCACCCAGAAATCTGACCCTCGGGTTAAGAACTATGGTTCAATACGTGATTGTACAATACAAATTTCATCGACTCAATACCCTCGCATGTGTATTATTCTGATGCACTGACCATGCCAATATCAGTGTCCAGTGTCCGCTGACCAGTATCCTTTAATTTCAGATCCAAATATAGACATTTAATTTATTTAAACAGGTATTAATAAACTGTATTACTAATCATAAAAAACCAAACAACATTTTATAGCAGTCAGATAATACATTTCCGTAAATGTATTTTGAATATTATAATAAGTGTAATATTTATATGACTATATTATATACATATCTGTATTATACTGTACTATATATATTATACTCGTATATACATATCTTTATATATGTCGTCGGTTTAGCCTGGCGAGTAGCGTGCTTAACGACTATTTTTTTTAGGAGGTGGTGCGGAAAATGCATTTATGCACAAAAATAACTCGACCATACTTATGCATTTATCAAAGGTCGCGGGTTCGAGTCCCGCTCAAGGCATGATTGTTTATCCAAAGGGGTTTTTTCTATGACTAGAAGAAGTGCGAAATGACCATAGCCGTCGAAGCACCATATAAACTAAAATACTACTACTATATGTGGAATATCCACGGTCAACAGTTCACCGCAAAACAAGTGACACAACAGAAAACAAGTAATAAAATCAGTGACACAGCCTCTTTGGAAACAAAACCTCTCACAGAAGCACTGCCCTGGCTAAGTATGGATGCGAAGGAGATCCAATGAATATTTTAGTAATTAAATAAAATATAATATTCTTCTAGAGATCATCTTACAGCACTTGAAATGAGAGTAATCTTTAATAATGCCTACTTTTTATGAATTGAATTAAATACTGTTTAAGAATTTTATTTTCCACTGGTGGTTAAAAAAACAAAATGCAGATGCAATTACGGCGTGTAAATAAATATAAGTGAATCCGTCAGAGAGTGTTCTCCGAACTGTGGAAAGAAAATAACAAGGTGAATTCCGTGAAAAGTAGTCCCGTGATCGCATATAGAAGAAATTTCCAAGAAATTTTTACAGAAAACAGAATGGGAGGGCGTTTCGGTTGGCCCTATTAGCAGAGTCCGCCCTTCGATTGTAAAAGTAAGAATAACAACCAGGAAGGAAGACGTCTCGAACATAATAAGGTAAAAGTCTTCGACGACAACAAACATTAGGTTTCGCTGTAACATAAATTAATGAGTGTACTACTATAGGCCGACGCCATAAAAATACCATTGAATTATAAAATAAAATTTTAACGATTGGAAAAATTTGAAACATTAACAAAACTAAGTATCTAATGTCATCTGCATGTCCATGGTCTATGGCAGAGAAACGAACTCCATTAGAGACTCGACACACGGTGAAACTCAGGTCAATTGGTCACAAACTATCATGGTATCATGGTTACTACAAATTTTCGTTTAGAGGCTACTGGAAGACATGCAATTGCGATTCGTTACTGTATAAATTTTTAAAAACGAAAACTTGGTTAGAAAAGAAAATATCTAATCGACAATGTGAATTAATTGGATACGTTTTCCATTTTAACGTAAATTAAGATACTAAAATTCACTAAGTTCAATCGTTCATTGATAAGGCAACTACAAACATTCATTTGAGGCATATAAACGATATGGTTATTTGACAGCTGTTTATAGGAATGAGAGAGAGAGCCGCACGTCAGTTAAATGAAAAAAGGTGGTGATTTTTCGACCATTACAGTCTTAGAATGTCAGAGATTATGTCATGATAGTTATAAGTGAACTCCAAAACAATGTAGAGATTTCAAATTTGTATTATCCCAGAATCGTATAATTATGTCGCGTACTTGTTTTTTTTTGTCCACACAGATTTTGATGATAAAAGAGGAATTTTTTCAAGCGCTGGAAAACTAAAAATAAGGAAATCTGAAGGGCTACAATTCCTTTAATATTTGATGACGTATTAAGTGATCATGACGTTTCTTAGAAAATAATATAAAACAAATAACCTCTTAAAGGCCAAATTACCGTCTGTATGTATTCATTGGGTTCCAGGAAAAATAATCAACGTGAAAAAATGTATGTGTATCTAAGCTATTTCAGGAAAGAAGATCATACCCTTCTCGCATCATGGATGATTTTACAGTTATAAGAAGATACTAAATAGAACTGCAAAGGTTATTGGGTGTAGAGGTCGCAATACTGCACGAATATAGCAGGAAGTTCTTTATGAATTGAAAATATTCTCTCGAGACTTCCTGGGGGAAGTATGGCTCCAGTTCAAGAAAGTTTTCTAAAGAACAATGGCGAATGAAATTCCTGAAGGAGGGAGTAAAATTTCCAAGTAAATTATTTACGTTCAGTGTGAAAAATAAGAGTTGAAGATCAAAATACTCTATGCTGTATAAAAACCGTCTTCTACTCCAAGTTATTCGCTAATCCACCGCTCCACCTCCAGCACTCATTTTAATATCGTGGATCCCTTTAATATTCCTCCCTACTTTTTCTCCGTTCTACGTTTTTACCCTACAACACCCTCGCCTTACCTATAAAGGAAAGAATATACAGAAAAATCATTCGTGTAGATAATTATATGGTATAAATCATATAAATTGACAATTGTAAAGAGAGACCGGAGGAAAAGGAATTCTTGAAAATGTTTCTCACAGTAAAATAAATTTTATATTTGGTTGAAATTACATGTGGATTGAAGAATGAACCATTACTATGAATTTGGACAGCTGAATGCTTTCCGTGAAAAAGTTTTTTTTATTTTCCCAGGGCCTCTTCATTCTTTTACTTTTTATTATTTTCTGTTCTTAATATAATATTGGATTGCGCTTGTGTTTATCTCCCATCTCTTTGTGACTATCAATAAGGTAACCATCCACCAAAAGACCAATTTATTTTATCATAGGATTATGCAACGAATTTATTCGGAAAAGAATAATTAAAGACCTAATAGGAACAGTTGCACGAGGAAGACCATACAACTATTATTTGAGATACAGTGAGAGTATAAAAGCGTGAAAAAAAAGAGAATCGAAGCAAATTTGTTACATTAAAATACCGACCACGGTTCAAGAGAGACCCGTATTAGATTCGGAAAGAAGCACAAATGTATGAATACCTTTTTTAACAAAAATCTTTTTATGAGACTAATCACTTTGGTATTAAATTGAGTACTCATGCATTCCAAAATGGACAAAAGATGGTATTTTAAATATCATTTAAATTTTTGTTGAGATCCTGAAGACAAGCTTGCTTATATTTGTAATTATTTAATAAATGTGGGAGCATATGGCATAAGTTGCTCAAATAGTACAAATAAAAGTCCAAGTAATCCTCTTCATGCAGTACTAAGGGCAGTAAACAAGTATTTTTTTTAGTAATAATGATAAAGCATAAAATATAGCCAGGTTTTGGAATTTTTCGATAGTTGAAGTATGCAGTAATAGACATGAATGTTTGTTGTCTCAAAATGTGTATTTACAGGCATACTTCCAATTATTAGGAATAATAAAAGCGATGAAAAATTTGTACATAAAATTAATAATCTGCAACTCTACAATGACAGATATAATTTTTTTGTAAAAACAATTAACAATTATTACTTCGAAATTAAAATGGAAAGAAAAATAAAGACCACTTAAACAATAAAATAGAAAGTGAATCCCACAGAAAAAGCTTGAATAGTAATCGAACTCTTTTATACGATTTTTCACTAAAAGATGGTTTTTCCCTGTTAATTTTGAAAGTGATTAATTTGTACTTTAAATTTTTTATCAACAAATAGCTTTTCTAATTACATGACCACCCTCCAAAAAACTTACAATCTCTAAAAATGGTGACAAGTGGCATAGTGTAAAGTAGACTTACTTCACAAGGAAATCTTAACATTTTATCAATATAAAACTAAAGGTAAAAAGATACCATCTTTCATTTCCTCAATTTGTAAAAGGATCGAGTATAACACTAGTTGAAAATATAACTATAGGCAGTATAACTAACCAGGTATGAAGAGACACTATCGTAAAATATATTTAGTTTATAATGAAAATAAATGAATTTCAGTATGCAAAATCCTCAAATCATGGCCTTCTTAATATTACATAATACGTTCGTATTACAAATCTACCATAGAGAAATTCTACTTGAAACATTTTCCCTTACAGCGAATTTTTTCAACCACTCTCTTGACTAATTTGCGTATGACCAAACTTCCTTAAACACCATCCCCACGCCTTTACGTTTATGGTCCAAACTGTTTCATCATCTCTCCAACATCAGGCGCCACAGCACCATTCAGCACCGCTAAGCGGAAATGCTACACCTGAATGTGTCTCCCTCTATCTCTCTCTTTCCCTCCCATTCTGTCTTTTCTCCCAACCCCTCTCTCTCTCTCTCTCTCTTTCTCTTCCGACATTTTACCTTGGAACACCTACCTCCTCCACAACTCAACCGTGTAACTTTCCTTGTCCTTTTGACTGGCACCCTCTCTTTCAACTCTCCCGGCCTCCTCTGAATCGCTCATTCGCTCCCCTCTGTGGGTAACCAACGCAATCTCTCCCTCCCACTGCGCCAGCCTCCCTCCCCCACACCTACTCATCCACTCACAGCCGTAAACCTTAACCACCTCCCCCAGTCTCTCGTCGAAAACGCTCGCCTCCTCTCTCTATTTCTCTCCCCCTCTCTCTCTCTCCCCTTCTCTTTCTCTCTCCCACCCTGTCTTCTCCCTCCCTTTCTCTCAATCTCTCTCTGTCCCTCTCTTTCTCTCTCCCACCCTGTTTCCCACCCTCTTTCCCACTCCCTCTCCC
>WURS02452458.1:0-14114 GCA_011762765.2 Rhinocypha anisoptera
GCCAAACAAGACATGGAACAACGCCAGAAAGAGCTTGAAACACTTTACACTAAGTTGTCTGTGTCTAAACAACTTGAGCTGGCAGAACGCGAGAAGCTCGAAGAAGAGGTTCGCACCAAGCAAGCCGAGTATGAACGTGTCCAGAGCGTGGTCAAAGCTAAAGAAGATGAAACTAAGCGTCTTCAGAAAGAGGTAGAAAAAGCTCGCGTACGTCAACATCAGCGACAAACCGAGTTGACCTTTCAGCAGATTCAGGTGACAGAGAACGAGGACAAACTTTCTTGTAGCCATGGTAAATTATTTTTTAATATTTAATTTGTATTGATTGACTAATCTGTGTCTGTTGTGTGTACAGGAGAATTACAGTTGAATGCTAATGTAGACAGTGCCATTGACGATACAAGTACAGATGATCGTGTAACTGCTTTGTCAAAGAAAAAGATTTTCCAGGAACAGCTCAAAGTACGATCACATTTTAACTTAAACTTACACTTATAATGATTTTTCTTAATTAGCAATTGAGCAAAGATTTGGCTAACAAAAAAGACAAAACCAAGGAAACCATCAACGATCGAATCCACCAAGCAAACTTAATAGTGGGACGTGACAAGTACAAGACTCTGCGCGAGATTCGCAAGGGTAACACTCGCCGACGTGTCGATTACTTCGAGAACATGTAACCATTCTCACATTCATCTTTTCACATCTGGCCACACCCAAATTAAAATTTAAATTTATTTTCTTCTTTAAATATTAAACAAATGTTATATGGAAACTTTAAAAGAAACACGCAGTAATTAAACAACCCAAATTAACTCTAAATATAAAATTATTTTAATAAATCTATATTGAGCAGCAGACAAGTGCAGAAGTAGAGATTGATATGGTAATTTCTTGATTTGCACTTAGCAAGATTCTTTTTGTTGACTACCACAGGTTTGCATGTTGAACGCTTTTCTTAACCCTTACGTTCCCAAAAATTATCAGTAAAAGATAAGCCTTATATAGCTAATTGAATGAGTGGGACACATACGTCCCGATAGGGCCTTCGGGAGCCAAAAGGTTAATCTCCTACTCACTTCCCTTAAAAACATAGCATTAGCACTTCACTGTCTCATCACACATACAAACATGTCACCAGTCCATACACACTGAGCGAGTACATCATTCTTCTTCTCTTATTTTCAATCATACAATTTTATGATTTTATCCTATTATTTGTATAACTAAATTTTTACTACAAAACTTTGTCACATCTGGACATAACTTGCAGTGGCAATAAATTTGATTTAATTGATGATAAGTGGATGAGTGAAAATAACGGCCACATCTGGAATTGCTTTAGATGTATGCTAATAAATCTAGATTGACCAGCGGACAAATGGACAAACAGAGATTGATATGTTCATTCTTTGATTTGCACTTGCCTGAGCACCACTGGCTTGTAGATTAAGCGTTTTTTAATCTTCCACTTGTCACCCTTTCAAACCCTTTTGAAATTAATAGGAATTAGCAAGTACAGGCGAAAAATTGCCCGGCGCAGAAGCGGTCCCAGAGAGAAAAAGATTAGTTTTCCCTTATTTTCTTTTTTTTGTTTTTCTGATTTTCTTTCTCTTTTTTGCTTTTAAATTGTTTCCCTTTTTGCCCGCTCCTGATCACCATTTAATGCAAAAAGGACAAAGCCAGGCTAGTGGAGAGCACATACACACACAGACACACTTCTTAACTCCAATTTCATCAACACGCCATCTACTGTAATAAATGCTTTTTGTTGTAATTAATGCATTTTTGAGTTTTGTACGGTCTCATCTCAAACGTTAAGTTGTTTTTAAAATATTTAAAAAATAATCAAAATGTTTTTTGTAAAATTTAAACTCATATTTTCAATTTTCAATTTTATTTTTATACTAAAGTTAACGTTGTGTGAGACGTAATTGACGAGAATGGCCAGTGAATGCAAACATGCAAGTGTGTGCCTTACACTAGAAGCGATAGCAACAGTCCCCCAACTGGAGTGAATTCCAATGAATTGGCATCGAAGGCAGATGAGCCTCTCTCACAGATGGCTTCGTTTCTCACCGAGCTGTGACGGATTGGTAGACGAACTAGCCTCATTGGGTAACCCAACACTATGCGCACACCAAACATTTATTGCAATTATTGCCACGTTTTGCATGTTTCAAAGTTAAACAAACAAAATTTGTTAAATAAAATCTTGGTTGAACAAACATTTTAATTTTGAAATTTGCCTTTGTTGCAATATTTTTATGTGCGTTGTTCATGTTCTGTGTTCATAGTGTTGGGTTACCCACTGCGCGCCGTCAGTGAAAGTGCTCTGGCAACAGTGCTTCGAACACCAACGTTAGCCGATCGAGTTGTCTCTAACTATTGACATCCATCCATCATTCAGTAGTGACTCTTGTCCGTCGAGCAGTAGTGAGATGAAGGCATCGTTGTATTGGTAAGAGTGAACTGCGCCTCGCATCGATCAGTGTGCTCACTGGCTCTCGTCTGATGCGTCACACTTGTACAGCTTGCAATCACCAAAATGGCTTTCTCACCCGTCCATAAATCCTGGCTAGACAAAATCACCTACGATTTGGCATCGGAAGAGTTTCAATTGATGAGTAATCCAATGGAATCTTCTCTTGGTATTGGAACATTTAGCACTGTTTTCAAGGTAAAGAAGAAAACAACTGGCTTGGTATGCGCGGTAAAAATTATGGCAAATCAAGACAACTTTAAAGCAGAAATTGACTCTTTGGAAAAACTAAACAATCCTGGCCACCCAAACGTGATCAAATTCTTCTCGTTATTCACCAAGAAATCCTATTTGGAAAACGCAATGAATACATACCACTATACAGTTTTGGAGTGTGCCAATGAAGGAGATCTTCTAACATTTCTTTCTCGAAGCAGCTCCATTGAGGAAGCCTCGCGTCTTGGACTGACTCGTGATGCTATCAAAAGTGTCATTTATCTCCATAGTAAATCAATATATCATCGCGATATTAAAATGGAAAATTTTCTAGTTTTTCGATGCGGACAAAATTTTTTCGATGTTACTATTAAGCTTGCAGATTTTAATTTAGCAAAATCTGTTGAGATAACAAACGAAGTTTGCGGCACAATTCAAACGGCTAGTCCTGAAGCTATTGCCAGTCAGTACATATCCCGAGTTCAATCGCGGTTTACAAATTATTCGAACAAATTGAATGATTATTTCTCTCTTGGTGCTACTTTATTCTACATTTTTCATGGAAAATACCCTTTTATCAATGACGTTAATGTGGGAGAAAAATTGAATCATCTCACTCCATTCTTTAGAACTTGTCCTTTCCCCGTTAAAGCTTACCAAATCGAAATACGTCGACTAATGAGTTTTCCATCTCCCTCCCTTTCAATTGGACTCAGAGGTGTTTTGAGTAACCTGCTTGAAATCAAAGCCGAGAATCGACGTGGCGCACTAGAGATGGCAAACTTGTGGATTGATGAGAGAACACTTTGGCGACCCTGGCATTAAACATAGTCCAAACTAATTTGAATACTTTGTTTTGGTACACTTACCCTGTTTATTTTTTAAAATACAACATAATAAAATTATTGTATTACCATTTGTCTAAAATATCTATTAATTGTAAATGTTGAATTCATTATGTGAAAGATTTTTAACGTTTTTGAAAAAAATTGTATTTATTTTAACATTCAATATATTTTATCTACATATTTTAACTCACTGTATCACCCTATCAGTTAACTAATGAATATTGATTACATATAACTAATGACACCCTACCTAATATATGACTGCAAAAGTACTTAAACAAAGCAAAAATAGAGAGCCACGTCTTTACAGACCGACGCTCTCTAAAAACATATTTTTTCCAAGTTATTACGAGGTCACTCTGTCATTCAATGTATTTGATCTTTTCCAACTCAAGTCATAATATGTATTACAATTAATATTTTTTAAGAATAAAATTGTCTCTTAAGATTTTTTCAATAAGCCTTAATTTTGCAATAGAGGCCAAGTTAAATAGTGTCAAACTCTATGCAAACTTCAAACTAAATGCGCATTTACAGTCCTATCCATCAAAAAAGGAATTTGTTAAAAAAACATTATTGTTTAGATGGTTTTGATAAAAAAGATAATATTGTTAGCTTGATTAACACAACTAGCTTTAGTAGTTTTGTAGATTGTTAACTTAATCTCTACAGTCAGTGGTTTAGATTAGTTTTAAATTGATCACTTCATCTCATACTCCGCTTTATTCAAACTTAGTGGCTAAATCAAAACTCACACTGTTATAAATTGCTGATTTGTAATGCCATCAATTGTCTAGTTTAGCAATCTAGAAGCATTGTCAAAAATGGACCAAACAGCAAAGACAACCTGACATAGGCTTAAGAAAACCAGAATATTTTAAATCTGTTTTATTCAATTTCTATTATTTAAATTTTAATTTAAGTATTAAATTTTTAATGTAAAATTTAACTAAAAGTTAAAAAATTTTATTTTTAAAAATTATTAACTGTTAATAATTAATTAGATAGAGTTTTAATGTTATACAGTACAATTACTATTTTAATGTAAAATTTTGGTTACTATTGTCATTTGTATTATATTACATAAATTGAATAAAAAAATACTTAAATAGTTAAAATATTTTACTAGTATTCCATATATCTAACATTTAAAAAAATTAAATAATAATTTTTTATTGAAATTAATTTTAATTCACCATATGTTTAAATATAAAATATTTCCTAAAAATTTGAATAAATTAATTTTTACTAGAGTTATGCATTAGTAAGGGTATTAACTTTTCCATTCCATGATGTCCCGAATTCAATTCTTTAAACCAACAAACAAACTGCAAGCTTCTCAAAACAGCTTAGCTTGGCCTCAAAATATCTTCTATTGCTATCATTCTGAGAACCTCAACAGACAGATCCCAAGAGAGTATATTAATCCTAAACTTCTTTTAGCTAGTGTTATAAAACAACCCACTGCGATATGAGCCTTTAAATTTTGATTTAATTCAAGAGATTTGTATAAAATTAAAAATTTTAATTAATTAGCATTTACATGTTTTAAACTTTATTTTTAATTATAAACCAATCAAAACAGATCTGCTTGTTCTTCTGCACAAGTGATTGCTAATGGGAGGCATCTGTTGATGTAGAAAAAGCTTATTATTGCCCCGCTGTCATACACGCATATAAAGCTATCACCAGCCAGCACACAACTCACCATTTGTCTTTGATCTGGTGCCTGCGTGCACGTTCTTTCACTCTCATCTCCTTATTTTATCCCGTGTTTTTATTCATCCGATTTTACTATTAAATTAAAACTACAACAGCATCAACATTGCAAAGTAATTGGAGCACCACTTAATTGATATCTGTTGGTCTATTTGTCTTGGAAAACTCTTGTGTCTTATTTATCATCACGACTGGTTCAATTGGCACTTCTTGTGTGTGTGTGTGAATGTGTATATGTGAGATTCCCTCCCGACTGCTGGTTGGGCTTCAGAATCACTGGAACTTGCTGGTCCGAGTCTCAAAGCGATGTTTTCAGCACCAAAATTTCCGAGCCGCGCTTACAATTAATTATATTGTAATTATAATTTTGAATTATGTTTTGTTACTATCAATACAATTCAAATTAATTAAAGTTAGCACATGGCTAGAGGTCAATCTGATAGGGCTATGTGCACCAATTATGAAATATTTATTACAAATTTGTAAAACATTATTTACTAGGTTTTATTAAAACTTTTAATATATATGTCTCACACTTTTGCGTGCTTTTTTACGACATTTTAGATTCTAACTTTAAGTATTTATTATTTTGTCTAATGTTTTATACATTTTCTTAAAGCCAGTAAAAATATTTTTTTGATGAGGTGTAACTCAAAATATTTCTATTTATAGCTTTTAAAATCGGTCTGTTTATAATCAAAAACGACAATATTACCTACATGCGCGCGCCATCTAGTGGACAGAAGAGACTGGTAAAACATATTTGGCCACTTCACTTTGACGTCTTTTATTTTTTATTTAATTTTTTGTCATTTTTAACCACTTGGATTAGTTGTTTTTAAACAACTAGATATACTTTGAAAACAAATTTATATAAATAAGTTGTTATGTATGCAATTTCAAAATGCTTTGTTGCACAACTGCTGTCACAATTCAAATGTTTTACATTCCCACAAGAAATAAGCAAAACGTTCATGTTTGCCAAGTTTCCCGCGCTGTTACTACAAATGTTTATCATTTTTACTGATAATTAAAATGCGGTATGTGTAGAAACAACGAAAGCTTTGGCAAAGATGCAAGTCACACTTTGCTAATCCCCAATTTTCGTTGACATTAACAATGTTTAGTTTGGTCATTTAGGGAGGGAGAGAGAGTCCAATTGGTCAGCTTTATCATTAGAGGACGGAGAACTGTTTGATTAGTGCTGCTTGGTGTTTGCATTTTTCA
Source organism: Rhinocypha anisoptera (assembly GCA_011762765.2). NCBI lineage: Eukaryota > Metazoa > Arthropoda > Insecta > Odonata > Chlorocyphidae > Rhinocypha > Rhinocypha anisoptera. The sequence continues at coordinate 6,493 of WURS02452458.1, forward strand.
AGTATAGAGCACGATTTCTTTCTATTTTTATGCTATCTTCTATATGTGAATAAACCATAAGCGAGTTGGTGAACCCAAATTTGGTAGTTGATATATAACTTTTGATGGGACGTACCAAGCGGGCCGAGAAAACAGGATTTATTCTGTGAGATTAGATTTATCCAGATTTTCTAAATTCAATTTTAATTATGGAATCTGCCATCAAATATCTTAACCAATTTTTTTTACAAAATCAGAATGATCAGTCTCAGTGCCATAACAGTTGACACTAGTCAATGAGTGCCAACAGAGGGAGCAATCAGTCGCAATCAGAATTGTGTTTTAGTGAATAGGATTAAAATGAACCTAGAGGTAAAATGTTGCTCCAATCTCACCATGGCTTGAATGTGCATGGTCGAACAAATATGAACAGCAATTTTAATTGAATCAAATGAAATGTCATTCTCTATTTTTCTCTATGTATGTTTCTCTCTCTCTCTTTCTCTATATCTTAGTGTTTTAATGTGTGCACCACTTAAACAAGATTTTTAATTAAAAATAGTTCGCCTGCTATAGTCAGCTTATGACCACATAAAATGTAAAACTTAACTAAAAGTTCCTAGGTACCTAATTCCGGTTTCCCTGATAAAAAATCTGAAATTATTAAAAAAAATGCCTAATAACTCTTCAACTATAGGCATGATTTTTGCTTCTAGTAAAAACTTTGTAGATTTTTAGATATCTACAAATTTCCAAAATAACTTCCAATTTCCTTTGGGGATTTAACATGTATGGGATTTACTTTTGAATACTCATATTTCATACATTTTGAATCCTAACTTCTAATTTGCTAAATGTTGACCCATGTGCTGTATATCTTTGGAAAGCCCATGAAAAGAGCTTTTAAATGATGCATCACTCAATATAATTCAATTATCTACATTCAATTGATAGCTTATTTTATTATAAAAAGTTACAATGGGATTTACTTTTTCGAGTGACTGTATAAACGGTCTCAAATGGCAAGACCATAAATAACTTCAAACTGAGGATTTGATTAAATTGAAAAGGGTGACGAGAGAGAGAGAGAGAGAGAGAGAGATAGGCAAACAGTGACAGTAATAAAGAATTCTTGAGAATAGAAAACCATAAACTCAACTGTAAGCAACTGGAAAAATTAAGTGGCGTTTTTTATTTTCGGAAAGGGGAAAAGGGACTTTTATTAAAAATTTAATTTGTTGTGTTCTATTCAGATGGTGAATTTCATCTTAATCTTGGTGGTCTTACAGTACTTGAAAGCTGCACTTAGCACTCTTCAGTTACACTAATGCATGATAACAATAGATGCCATACTGCCGTTCTACTGGAGATCAAACAAAGCCCCACACAATGCCGTTGTGTCTCTAAATTCCTCTTTAAGGTTAGGTATCATCAATTTGAAGTGACAAAGTCACAAGTTGGGCTTTGGTCACAATGCTTCAACACAGAGGCCCTGTTTTGTCATTAGAAAAACGTCATAAAGTTTCCATTTCGTAATTATATTTTTAAATCGTATCTCACATTAACGGCGTGTGTCGAAAAACTGGTATTCTCAAGGTCTAAATTTATGATAGTTAAACCAACACAAATAAGCGACAATCATTGTTGTCAAAACAACAAAGCGGCACGTTTGTATTTTCTCTTTCCTCTTCTATCTTTCTTTTTCTCGCTTTCAATTACGTTTTTATTAGTTTACTTTTTGTTCACTTTTATTTGAGCAAAACCAAATTGAAAGATCACTCGATAATAAAATATAGCAAAATACAATTACACTTTGCGGTTATTGGGCAGCAAACACGCACGCAAAAACACGAATAAAAATCCTATTTTTATTTAGTCTTTCCTTGTTTAATTTTACACATTCGCCCGACTCACAACTTTGTTTTTCTTATTATATCTACTTTTGTTCAAAAATATTGCACTAAATTCTAAATTCATTTTTTAAATAATTTATTTTAAATTAATTTAAAACTGAAATATATTGATTGATTTTTTATTGATAATAAAAATAATGCCAAATTAATTTTTAACAGTGCAAAAACGGGATGCTAAGACAATGTTTTTTTGGTTGAGTGCTGGTGTCAGTGTGAATGATCAAGGCTTTCGCTTTAACTTTGTCACTGCAACAAAGTAGAGCCCAAGTTGGTCTCTCACTCTCTTTCTATGGTAACAATAACCCCATCTGAGGGCGACAGATTCAAGTGTCTAATGAAAATAATGCGTTTGCAATGGTAATCTGTGTTAGCCATGCTCTACACAACAAACTTAAACACTTATCCGCTCTGTGGGCAAAACATGCTAAACTGTTCCCTTTGAGCAAAAAGAGTCCTATTGTCAAGTTGCGCCCGCAATGGTGACCAGTGTGACCAAAAAGACCTGGGTCGACTTAACCTACTTGGACCCTTATCTATTAAATTTTAACAATAACCCCTTTTTGCAAAACTGGTTCTATTGTTTAGTCGCGCCCGTGATGGAGACCAGTGCAACCAGAGTGAGTCTGGTTTGACCCAACACACTTGGACACTTATCCGCTCAGTCTAGCAATAACTCCTCTTAGCAAAACTGGTTCTATTGTTAAGTCGGGCCCGCGATGGAGACCAGTGGGTCCAGATCGACTGAACACACTTGGACACTTATCCGCCCAGTAAGCGAGAAGTGCTATACGCTTCTCTCTGTGCGAAACTGGTCCAGTGACCGGTGACCAGTGACCAGTTTTGCTATATACAGTTGCGCCCAGGAGGACGCATGAAAAATAAATAAAAAAATCTCTTGTGCGTATGCTTTGCTCCTTGTGTTGTGTATGCTTTTAGCTGTTTCCTTGTGTAAAGTTTGGTTTGCGTTCTTTTGGGGATTTAATATACTAGGTTTGTGTGACGAAAAAAGCTTTGAGCCTAGATTGAGACACTGGAGATGTGCCTATTGATACGCAAAATTCAATAGGTGTTCAGTGGGAGCTCTACTCGACAAGCGCAATGAATGCTTATTGTTGCCAGTGGGTGTGAAACGGACTTTCTGTAGGACAAGCGCAAAAGACTTGTCAATACTCAGATGGTTCACTACTCACTCATTGCCACACCACTTACACTAGTCACTCGTTCAACACTCACCAGATCTTTATCAACCCTTTAAAGTGGAACAATTATTAAGCAATATGTTCTCATGTAAAACATACTAATAATCAAGAACTTATCTTGTATTATATTAAATTTTTTGTTCAACACAAACATGGAGAAAGAACATTCCGTTTCGAGTAAGTAATAAGATGGGAGAGCTGCGCTCTCGCTTATAAGCAGAGAGAGAAAAGTGCAGTGTTGGTTGTCAGACTTGTTCAAATTTTAATGGACTCCTTTGAACCCTGGAATCTTTATATCTCATCCAATTATTTCTTTCCCAAAAGAGTCTATTTTGTAAAGTTTCAGCTTTTTTGATGTCTGGGAAGTATATTAGAATTTTTGTGAAGACGGACGAAAACATGAGATTAATCACAAGGTTATAGCAGAAAAACTGCCTCTCATCATGTTAAAAATAAAAAGTGAGAACTGAGCTCTCGCTTATGAGCAGGGCGAGAGAAGTGCGACGTAGGTTGTCAGACTTGTCCGAGTTTCAATGGCTCGATTATCGGGCTCTTTTGGACTCTGGAATTTCAAACTCTCATCCAACTATTCTTTCCTTAAAAGGATACTTTTTGTAAAGTTTCAGCTTTTTTGGTGCCCGGGAAGTATACTAAAATTTTTGTAAAAACAAACAGAAACAGGTGATTAATAGCAGGGCCATTGCAGCAAAGTTGCCTCTCGCCCTGTTAATAAGTAATGATTTTTAATTATTAACTTTAACATATAGAATCTGGTTTATAATCCCGTCGCCTTCTTCCCAATATCCCATCGAGCATAGAAAAATGGATTCTGAAAATACTAAATTTTCTAAAAAATTGCTAGCTAAAGATTTAGCTAAGCACCATTACACTATCGATTTTAATGATTTCCTCGGATGCGGTCAATATGCCAATGTCTACAAGGTGACTAACAACAAAGATGGCAAAAAACGTGCAATTAAGCTGATTTCGCCTCTTCTTAAGAACATCCGGTCCAAGTATGTCCACAGTGAGAGGGCAATGCTGGAAAGCTTTAAGGATGAGTTGCTTGCATTGCGCAATATTAACGATCCTGGACACACAAATGTCCTTTCTTCAATCGAATACTTTGCAAGTACCATTCAATCTGGGCCTTCCAACACTTTCACCAGCTACTATGTAGTAATGCCATTGGCCGATCAAGGTACCCTTTTTGATCTGGTTAAAAATAACCCACAAATGGAGGAAAAACAAGCCAAACCGCTTATTCGTGACCTTCTACATGGCTTAGAGTATCTACATGGCAAGGGGTTAGTTCATCGTGATCTCAAACCCGAAAATATTTTGGCTTTCAAAACTGGCAACAATTTTTGGCAGGTTCAACTAAAAATAAGTGATTTCAACTTTGTCACAACAAAATTGATTCAAAATGAACCCTCTGGCACTATTACTACAATGGCACCAGAAAACTTGCGATTGCTTGTCTTGAGAGAATTGGGTAAAAAAGATCCGTTTGGCACAAAATTTGATGGTCAATTGGCCGACATTTGGTCTCTCGGGGCTACAATTTATTTTATGCTTCACTGTTCCTATCCATTGGTGTACTTGGGATTTAAAAGACAGACCGTAATTTCGATTCTGATGTTGATGTTTATGACCTGTGGCAAAGTAGAACCAGCCTATGTGTACAAGAAGCGTGTAGATGAAGCGATGAACAAAGCCAGCAAAACCTACTCTGACCTAGCATGCCGAGCACTGAATGAATTGCTCCATGTGGAACCAGAAGAGCGTCGCAAAGCACTGGTCACCGTGGCAGAGTGGACTCAACCTCAAAACGATCTGTCCGATCAAATGATGGCTATCATTGAATCCGCCCAAAGGTATTCAATTTTCGATTTTTTAAAAATCTATTCATATTTACAATTTAAATATTTTTAGAATGATTAACCAATGGAACATCTTTTAAATACGTATTTCTAAATGTAATTATCAAAAATATAAATAATATGAAAAAAAGATATATTATTTAAATTTTGTGCAATCATAATTCATGAATTTTTGTTTTATTATTTAGTTTTTTGTTGATGATAAATACATTAAACATAGTTAGTATAAAAATAAAAACCAAGTCTATTTTTAATTAAAAAACTTTTAATAATGCTGATTATAGTTGCACCAACTTTTGCTCAACGAACAGATTGCATCACATTGTCTCATTACACCATATACTGTACTCGTTCTGTACTAGTTTTACACACAATAATTTAATTTGACTATTCTCTCAAAAAGTAGATATTTTAGTTATTAATTTTTTAAATATTGGGATTAATTTGCAATTTTATTTTTTGTAGTTTTAATACGAATTTCTTACTTGCCATGATTTTTTGATGTTAAAAGATTTGTTTGCCGTGTCTTAATTTAAACAAACGAGAAAAGTGACAATTGTAATAGATTTTCTGCAAAAAACGCATCCTGTTTGATCCCAAGTGTCACTAGTTTTGTTGAATTTGTGTTGAAAAACTCTCAGAAAAAATAGTGTGTAATTAGATGTTATTAGATGTAATTAGAAGAAGGCACGCTAATCAATCAACTCGACCAATGAACTGACCAATGGGCAAACTGGTTCCACCTGAACATCTCACCTGACGCATCTCTCAATCTCCCAAACCTGTTTTACCAATGAAACTATATACTTTATTCATTATAATAATTCGGCAATTCTTTTTTATTTTTTATTTTTAATTACTTTGTAAAAGTATTTTTAAATTACTTTAAACAACAATAAAATAAAAAAGTACAAATTGAAAATGGTCAACATGCATACAAAAATAAAAAAACTAGGTAAATATTAGTATCTTAAATAATAGTTTAAAAGTTAAAAATAAATCAGAATAATTGAGTTTTTATCAAATTTTGGTTTTTATTTATGCCATTTGATTGATTTTAAATATAAAATTATTTATAAAGTTTGATTATATTTTTAAAAATAATTTTATGTTTTATGTTAAATTGATTAACAAGTTTTTTGGCAAGTTCATTCAGTAAACTTTGATTAATTTAATCATAGTATTAGGTTAAGTACAGCACTAAGTTGTTTTTGATCAAGAAAAATTGATTCGGGGTACCGCTATATACAATGCTAATAATACCAAAGCATTGTTTGAAGTATAACGCTTTAATTATTGACTTCTTTGTCTCTTGGTAATCACGCACTGACTGATTGTTTCTATTGTTGATATTGGTATTAGTCAGGGTTTAGTAGTATATACATACATTTCTTTTTCATCTCTCTCTCTCTCTTATTCGATCATCAATTTACTGTGTTATGAATAGAACAATCTTCAAGCTGTCAACAAATTCTGGTTTAATTGTTCAAAATATACCTTACAAAAACATTAACATTTGTCTATTATATTTGATAAATTTTATCCAAAATTAGACATACTAATTTTTATATTAATTTGTTTAAATTACATTTTTTACAAGAAGGCCGACAATAAAACGCTTAGGCGCTGTTTGTTTCTTGTAAAAACGGCAGAAAAGCAGCCAAAGTCAAACTCATCTTATCATAATTCAAAGGGATATGCAAAGAAAAATTGAATCTAATTGAGAGAGAATTGGAAATACTGGTGAAGACAAAATCTGATGAAGTATAAACTGTTGTGGACAAAAACTAGTAAAGTATAAACTGATGCGTACTCCCCTAATGGTCCTGTCAGAGCATGGCTAAATTGGAATACATGCAATTTGGTTGCATCCCGGTTGCTGGACCTGCCAGCTTTACACTAGTTCCTATATATGACAAGTTTTGGTCAGCAAATAATCAGTGTGAGTAATGTGTATATGCACTCGAAACTAGTAAAGAACCGGATATCCACTGGTTATCCGTACCCACTTCATATGAAAACACTTAATACGTTTCCTTGAATATTCTGTACCTCTGCCTCTTCTATGCTCATTAACCACACGTCGCACTTCCACTTCCAGTTACTTGTCAATCTCACCACCACAACTGGTCTAAGGGAATATTTTTCTATATGCATACTAGTTGTTTGCATCTTGGACCATTTGACCAGCAAATTGAATCTCAGTGCGAATGCCCAGAGCACTTTAAATTGGTCTAACTTGGAGTAGTGCCACTCCTTGTCACTGGTCAATCTCACTATCATCACTGGTACTTTTCTATATGCATACTAGTTGGTTCCATCTTAGATCACTTGACTAGCAATTCAAATCTCAGTGCGAATGCCCAGAGCACTTTAAATTGGTCTAACTTGGAGTAGTGCCACTCCTTGTCACTAGTCAATCTCACTATTATCACTGGTACTTTTCTATATACATACTAGTAGGTTCCATCTTGGACCACTTGACCAGCAAACTGAATCTCAGTGCGATTGCGCAAAGTACATACGCATCAAGGAACTTTGTGTTTGCAAGTTCCTCTCACTTCCAGTAAGAGACTTATTGCTGTCACTGATCAATTTCACCAACCTGACAGGTCGAAGGAGATATTACTTTAACTGTATTTAAGTTT
>WURS02452469.1:0-14114 GCA_011762765.2 Rhinocypha anisoptera
CGATAATTCGTAATTCGTCACTTTTTTCTAAATTCTGTGCAAACGCGTGACGAATTATCGCGAATATACTGTATTTATAAAGTTTAACTTTGACATAATACAAAAAATATATAACAAAAATACGTCAACAGTTGACTTACCTGCTGTACAAGTGATTTTGGCATTCCGGCGTTGAAAATGGCGTTCAACTGGTAGTCAGTGAATGTGCACACAAACAAAAGACTAAATAGAAAAAAGGATTTGCGAAGACACTCTTGTGCAATCCGATAGGTTTGGTGGACAAGATGAGTTTCGAGTTGCTCTTTTCGAGCGGTGTCGAGTGATGTTTATATAAGCTTAGCCATCGTCAGTGATGATCGGTATCGGGGGGTGGTGATAGTGGCAACTGGAGTCAACCTGCGGGGAGACAGAAAAGGAGAGAGGGAAAGAGAGAAAGAGAGAGAGAGAGAGAGAGAGAGAGAGTAAAAGAGTGAAAGTGAGATAGAGAGGGGGAGAGAAAGAAAAGTGGCCAAAGACCGAACTGGCGCTTGGTGGCAAAAATGGCGAGACAGAGCTTGGAAGTGGAATCGCGCCAGACTAAACTTTGATGTGTGATAAGAGTGGTTGCCCATTCGCCAATGGTCTCTTGAAGATCACTTGGTAGAGAGTGAGAGAGAGAGGGTGCCACCGAAGTGCGATCACGCGAGTCGTCTTTGATTCGTACTTCAGACCGCCACCTCTCAAATGACACTGATTGGCAAACCAGAGACAAAACTTGGTTGCGCTACCAGTGCAACTCAATCACGAGATCATTCCACCAGCCACTTTATTCATCAGTGTTACCCATTTTACACCAAATAATATTGAGATTTTATTTAAAATTTATATAATTTTAAATATAAATCGTTTCAAGTGGTAGAAACACTTAGGTTTGTTGGTTAAAAAAAACTCTATTTTAAGTTAAATTTCTACACCAACAAACCCGCCAAAAAATTCAAATTATCAGAGTGAGGAGTGACAACAAAAATATTGCCACTTTATGTTCAAAACAAAGTTTATTCTACCACTGAAAACAGGTTAGAGTCATGCAGGTTGAATGACTCGGAAACTTTTGAGGTGGATTGCTCCACGAACTCCTCGAAGATGACACCAACATAAGAGATTGAGAGATTGGCAAATGGAAAACGTACCACCACACGACCAGTTTTTCGGTTATTTCGTAACCTTACCAAGATAAGGGCTTTGAGTGCATTGCCGCCTGATTCGAATACCACCGCTACATCAAGTAGCATATTTGGCTAAGATTGTAGATTAGAAGACATGGTTTGTCCTCTGCCACTGGTAGAGGATATGGCACGTAATATGGTATCTTCTACTGGTAGTCTGACTTCGATGCTGATAGGTATACTTTACTATCCAGATAAACTAAAGCTTTTAGCTTAATTCAAACATTTAAAAATTATTTTTTACAGAAGCAGCAGAAAAATATATATATCGTTTTAAATATATTAATTAAGTCTATAATTTTAAATCTACAAAATCATATATCTGTTTATCAGTGATTTGCCATTTTCTATTGTTAAAGCTAAAACTTAGCTTTAGCTATAATTCAAATCATAACACACGTGCACCCATTTAGACAAACAAACAATGGTTAATGATTGATTAAACTAATCATCAAAAGAGGAAGTTCAAAAGACTAAGTGCACGTGTCTAATGACAATTAGTACTATGTAAATTATGACAATGCCATAAGGGGGTTCAACCATTACTCTTGCAATGATTGTTCGAGGACATACTACGTAACTGCTGGATTAAAAATAGATTTGCCCGACCCACGATTCAACTCTAATCGATTTGATCACAAGTGAAAAGTCTGGTTGAGCTATAAATGATGCTTCCACAAATGATGATGTTGCTGTTGATGATCGAACAAGTATTGCTAGATGACTATATCGAGGTAGCTGTAATTCCACTAGTTAATGGTAGACATTTTGAGTGAAACTCGCACTTTATATATATATTACCTTTTACACTATTATCATTAATTTAAAAACCCACTGCTGCACTGCAATACCGTTGTTTAATATTATGAGGTAATATAAACTTACCCAACGTAAGCAAAAATATTAAAATTAAAGAATGTTGTCATTAAACAATAGAAGGAAAAAATAATGAAAATGGTAGAAATAAACTGTTAATGTGCAAATGACTCAACTTTTATTTTTCCCCAAAATCCCCCAATGTACACCCGACTTTATTATTTGGTTTCTTAATGACTCAAATTTTTAAATATTCGAATTTCATGGTTAATTACCAACTGAAAAAAATTATTTTATTGTCAGAATTAATTTTATTGATTAAAATTACAATAAAAATGTTTTTATGTCAATAACCAATGCAAATCTGTAACAGATAAACAATATAGAAAAATAAATTATATTAAAAGTAACTGCAAATTAAAATTGGTATATGTCGGAAAAATAACACAGTGAATCATTGGTGAAGGCACCGTCGGTTAATGAGCACCATACATTCTTAAAGTGAAGTAAAGGGAAATTAATTGAAGATCAGGGAAAATGATGAACCATTTCGACAAAGTGCACTTTGGCTTGTTGCAACTCAAAAGAGACGAATATGACAGTGTAAGAGTGCGTGTGAGAGATAGAACATTCAGAAGAAGAATTGCTCAAACTACAGGTGATTTTGTTTTCTCATTGGAACAATAACTAGAATTAGGTAAGATCAATTAACAGTTTATCGACTTTTAGCATCAATTGCTAAGCTGCGTTGCAAAACTTGTGTTAATCAAACCTTTTCGATGTTGCAGTTTGCGTTGCTCGAGCATCTGCAAATACAAGTTGTTCGTACAGGGAAAACAAAATGTGAATAATGTATAAAATTTTCAAAAAAGTAAAAACAAACCTGATCACGTAGCTCAGCAAGTTGTCGACTTAGAAACGCAATCATTTTGGTATTGTTTTCTAATGCAATCTGGTAACTCTTCATCTCGCTTTGTTCATTCTCACTGTCGTTTGCCGCCAGTGACATGGCTCGCATTCGTGGAAACCAGTCTAGGTTGCGCTCCTATACATTCACAATTTGTTCATTTAGTCATCGTCAGTTTTTCTAACCAATTATACAGAAAACTCCAATCCAAATTTATTTTTCTTACTATTATAAGATTAATTAAATTAAGATACGCACTATTATAGTTGCGAATAAAACATAAATAAGAAATTCACAAACTACCTGAAAATTTAACTATTTCTAGTTTAAAAGACAAGTGACATGGTAAAGAGCAAACTGGAGCCAATAGTCAAGTTCATGAGCATGATACATTAGTTACGTTCTTTGTGAATTGCTAATTTATGGTTTATTCACAACTCTGCCCATTATACTCATTATATATTGAACATTGATTCTGTGCTTATATAAAAGTCTATCGCAATGGATTTGAGTTTTCAGTGTATTGTACAATTATTACTTACCTTAATCATTGAAGCAACATAACTCTCTGGACCGGTAAACTCGGTTGGATCCTTGACACGGACTAATACAATAAAGTGAAGATAGTGCCACATGTTGTGTTCCGAGCGAACATGTTCTTCAAAACTAACGCTTTTGTTGTCAAAAGCCGAACGTTCAAGTCCTGCAAATTCAAATTCAATTGATTTATTGTAGGATAATATTTGTAGTTTGTTAAAGTAAAACACTTACCGCAAATAAAGCAAGAGTTTTTGAGAATTTCCTCCTTTTGTTGTTTCTCCGATCTCAGATCAGCAAACGTGTCAATGATGACACCAAAAATGAGATTGAGAATGATAATGATGACTATGAAGTAGAAAAGCAGATCAAAGATGACCCGTGGAATAAAGAATGGATCCGAAGAGCTAGGTGACCGAAGTACGTCTCCAATTCCACCACCATTTCGCAATCCATGGTTCAGTGTAGTGATGATACACATGATGAGTGAGTCACACGATCGCTCTCGCACCGATCCACCGTCATCATCACCTTCCTGCTTGCAAGTGCCACTCTCCACTGGAACTTTCTCATTCTCTTCCTTTTTGTTTATGGTGAATGTTTGTTGGCGATTTGCGGATAAACAGCTAAAATTGTTAGCATCACAATACTCGGCTTCAATTTTAGACTTGCTTCGACGATAGAACTGTGCAAAGTAAGATTTGTTCCACAGTAAAATGTTGTAGCTAACACCGATAAAGTACTCCTGATTTGAGTAATTCAAGTTTTCATTGTTTTTATCGGGTTTGTACTTGGAACGCGGTGGCATTCGGTCAAGTGGTGGAACGTTGTCAAAGAAAGAGCTTGCCGACGAGTGTTCCATTGGTTCGAGTTTAAATGTGTCTCCAATCGGTGCTTCGCGTGGGTCCACTTCAAGTAGAAAATCATCGCGAAACATGAGATATCCAACAATTGAGAAGATATAAACCAGGATGAGAGCGAGGATGGCAGTGAGAATAATCGATCGACCGTTGCGAGTTACCGATCGTATCACATTTCGCAACGTTTCCTCCTGGTAGACAACATTCAGAAGCTGCAAAGGATAAACATACATGTTGTAAGTGACAACATGCTGATGATGCAAAAACCTACCAGAACACTGTAGAAAAGTGGATGAAAAAAGAGACCTATCCCGCAAAAGAAGAGATAAGCAATATGATAAAGGAACTCTTTGTCGGTGAGTATTTTCCACTTCTTGTTGAATGTGCCGTGATTTCCCATGATACTGAACAAGTGTATCACTTTGACTATACCGTTGAATACGCCTAAGGTGTTGAGAGTGGGCACAATACCAATGCTGTACAGAAACCGAATGATGGTGAAGAAGATGCAAACGTTGAAAACTCTTCGGCTCGGAACGGCACACATCGATGCCATTGAGAAAAGCATCATAGTCCAAATGCCAGCCGAAAGACGTGGGTTGATCTCTACAAGTTAAACTTTAATTAAAACCAACAACAAACTGAAATGGGTTTATCACTGACCTGTTTGCGCCGTAAAGGGATAAAGACAAGCCACAATTAGATTGATTACCACTGCCAGTTTAAAAGAGAAACTGTTCCACAAAGACATGTGGCGTGAAACCCAGTAAAGTAAAGGTTGTTCTATTGAGACAATATACAATAGTTATATAATTCAAAAATTAAATTTGTTAAATCAAAATGAAACTTACCACGAAGACGTTTTTGCCAATTCATTTCGTTAAAAAGATCGTCGACACGCTCGAAAAATTCAAACACCTTGCTACCTTGTTCGTCACGCTCTGCTGTGTGGTATACCTTCATCTTGGATTCGTTGGTGAGAAATTCACATATTTGCGGCACCGGAAACACGATTTGTTCCATAGTTCGATCGATTCGCACAATCTGAATTAAACTGACATGACAAGAATTGCTCAGTCAAGTAAAATACTCACCTCAATCTGTGCCGTATGAGTCTGGTAGTACTTAAGGGCTTCATGGACTCGTGGATTCAGCATTGTTTCAGCAGATTTACTTGGATTTTTAAGAATATCAGCCAGTTCCTTGTTATGTTGTGCCAGTTGGTGACATAAAATGTATATGTTATGACCAACTTCCTTTGGATCCACCATTTGCAATTGTGGTAAATTGAAATTTTGTTGCGTCGAATTGTTGGCCGCTGCCATTCGCAAAAGATACTCTTGAATTGGTCGTAAACTGTTGACAATGCGATTCTCCGTTAAACCATTTGGCTGGTCTTCTTCCATCTTAACAGAGTCAACCGGTGTGTTGTCAAGTTCAACAGGAAAATTATCTCGATCTAGATACATAGGTTCTACCATTTTCTGATGAAACGCATCGCACGCTACTTCAAGCAATTGCTTTGGTGACATGTTGTACAGGATACGCTCAGCGTTCTCTGAATCGGCACGACTTTCCATAATGGCTAGAAGAAGTTTAGAAGCATTGTTCTTTAGTTCCAACACTAGATCCATGCGTTTTTTCCCAAGCGGATTGATGTCATTTAGAATGAGAGCAATGATAATGTCAATACCGTTAGATTCGTGCATTGCAATGCAATTCTGGTTTTCATGACAAGGCCCTTGACAGTACTCAGTCAATGTTTCTAAGGTTTGATTCACAAGAGCAACATTAGATTCATTAATGTAGAGTCCAAGCAGACCAAGTCCTCCGGTAGTTGAACCACAAATACGATCTAAAAATATCAAAGTTTCGGACACAAGATTGAAATTTGATTTTTGGTTTTGATTACGTAGGAAATTTTGCAATTGTAAATTGTGGTTTTCGCACAAAAGTTGTAGAAATCGCAATATTTGTCGCATTACTGCAATTTCTGAAGGCAATTTGTTTCTCGACGGCACGTTAGATCTTGCTGAATTTCTTTTTGAACTGGGTAAAATGCTAGAGTCACTGCAATCATTGATTTTCATCAACATTGAAGTCGAAATATCTTGGTTGTCGCCCATGTCTTTGTAGAACTCACTGCTATTGACACTAATGGTTGCTTTGATTTCTTGCTGAGCAAATTTGATTTTATCGTAAAAAACTTTGAAAAATTTTTCCGAGTTGTTGCCTTGAGTCAGTTTTTGGTAAATTGATTTTTGGATAGTAGTGTTGCCACCTTCGAGCAAAGCAATGCCTAGTTCAACACTTTCCAAGAAGATGTTATAGTTGGGATTGCTCATGATCAACTCTACCACGAGATTGCTGGCACCTTCGCGGTCTAGATGGCATTGCACCTCTTGCAGAGTCATCTCAGCACGTGGCAGCATGATCGATCCTGGACCATACGAAAGTGCTGTTCCTTTTTGGCTATCGTTTTTATCAGATTTGCCTGATTCCGATTTGGTATCTGAATCACTGGATTTCGACGAGCCTGGCCAAACAGAACGAACAATTGTAGTAACCATAGAAGAAGAGGACTTCACTTGTTTAGCATTTTCACTTTCCTCTTCAGACTTAGTTTCGGAAGCACCCAAAGTAGAATTTGATCCAGGAGTTGGTGGTGACGGTTTTCTATCCATAGTTTCAAGTGTGGATTGTTGACGAATTGCTTTTCGCATATCTTTAACGTTGATTAATTTTTCCTCTTTCTTATGTTTGGTTAAAAATCGAGCCAACAAATCTTTTCGAAGTTCATCGCCCTATTATAAAAAATAAACAACTCCATCTAATATATTAATGAATTACTTACCCGACGATCAAAAGTTTGATCAACCGCCATCATTTCTTTGAGAGTTTGCAACACTTTGGTGCACAGCGGCTCATCTTTTTCCTCCATCAACTTCTCAGTGTGTTTGATCAGTTTGCAAATGAATCCTCCATTTTCGCAGATTTTTCGAGCGGAGGATTGAGTTGAGAAAAGTGCTTCCGGGTGGTAGAACACATCGACTAACACCGAAAGTTCAGCCAACACCAGTGCACTAAGCTGATCTTCCAGAAGTGACACTATGTCTTGGAAAGCGTCGATGATAGAACGATCAGTACGATTGACGCCAAACACGGTGTGCATTGGATTATATGGCATATTGAAGCTTGAATTGAGTGAATTGAGCGATCGTGGCAGTGAGTTTGACTGGGATGAGTCATAGGAACGACGCGGCGAGTTGCGTGCCACACTCAACCAGTTTCGACTACTCTTGGTCAATGAATTTTGCTTTTGGAACATGTTTAATACAAGCGTTTCAAGTTCATTCGGAATGGCAATGCCGCGATTTTTGGCTATGTCTACCAGAGTGCGGAGGCAATTTTCCACGTTAAGACGTTGCGGAAGAGTAAGCCATGTGCAAGTGCTTAAACGAAACATACTCTGTAGAGTCTTTAAAAATACCGGTTGATGGGTCTAAAAAGAAGATATATTAGAACCAACGGTCAAGTTTGAAAATTAATTTAAGCGCTTAAAAGCAATAAACAACCCACTGTTATGTTATTACAGGCAAAAAAGCAAGCAACATGCAAAATGTAAACCACTATCTACCAACCAGTGTTACCCAATCTTGATTATGCAAATTATAAGCTACCTGCACAATGGAGCTTTGGTCACTGTAAGGCGAGTTGAAGAATATGGTAACCAGATTGATGATAGAACTGGTCACGTAGTGCTCCAATGCATAGTCCGCATGATCGCGATCGTATACCGAGCTGCACACGCAAGAGATATCCACTAAAAAGTTTTCCAACAAGGTCCAAATGTGGTTTGAGGTATAAATTTCCTTCATCTCCATTTCGGTATCAATGAAACAATGCGCCAGAAAGTCAATATAGGCTTCCTTCACTTCTGGGACGCAATCTTCGTGCTGAACAACCATGATAATGTCGTCCAAGGAAAGCAACGAATGACACTTTACTTCGGTAAACGCATTCTTCCCTTCAGTACATGACGCCAGCAGTTTTACTGCAATTATTACAAATGTTAAATAAACCGTCACATTATAAAAAATATAAATACCTAAATTGATGTGGTAATGCAGTGGACCTACTGGATCTAGCTGGTGTCGAGTACTTCGCATCATATCCACTAGTGTGGCAAACGAGGTTTTGTCGTTGTAGAACACCAAAACATCGTCTCCGGCATTAATCAATTCTTGCATCACAAAATTCTGACACTTGCGCACCACTTGGCCTTCAGCTTTGACAATTGTTCGGAGAAACTTCAAATACTGCACGTGTCGACCGTGAGTTTCAATGGAGTGCACAAAATGTTGAACGACACGTTCGCTAATATCGTTACACAGAGCAATGTTGTCTTTGAAAATGGCGCACATTGTTTCGGCTTCCAAAAGCTATAAAGCAAAGTTGTCGACCATTTGATTGTTTGTGAAATACATTTTAAAAGTATAACTTACCCCGGGGTTCATGAAAAGTTCCAAATGCTTTTCTAAAATACTTTGGTTTTGGTGGTTAGAGAGACAAAAATGTTGAAGAAACTCGTGAGCCATCTTCATCACTTCGTCCATGCGAATGTCTTTTTTGTCGTAAGGAATGCGCAAAAGTTCGAGTACAACGATGTGTGCTCCCATGTTGCGTAACAATCGTTGTTCGTGTTTGCGTGCTTTCTTCTCACCACCAGGCGAGCCACCTTCTTGAACACACAGTCTGGTTAATCGATACAGAATGTTCTTGATGGTTTCATAGTTGATGCACGAATGAGATTGTTGGTCACCGCCAGACAATTGCATGTTGAGCAATGCTGAGAGTGATGAAGCGATGGCTGCAGAAGTTTCTTCTTCATTCGGATGATTTCCGATTGACTGATAGAGCGATGGTGAAGAAGGCAATGAGATAGAGTTGGTACCCAACAACGGTGGCGAGAGATTGCTGCTCATATTCTCGCTGGAGCGCGAATGATCAAGCGAAGTTCCCATCATACTCAGCTTTCGTGTGTTAAAACCGGGAATTTGCAGAACGTTTGGGTTGCGTGGAGGGTCTATTTCATCCGATGCTTTTGATTTGTATACCCACAACTCACTTTTCTCTACAATCAGTCGAAATTGATCCAAGTCCGATTTGATTTGTTTATAATTCTCCACGTCATTGGAGGAAACCAAAAGTTGGACTTGCTTGAATGACTGAAGCACCTCTTGTCGTTGGGAGAAGTGTCGAAAGAGTAGATGCAATGCACCTGACACCAGTGGTGGGTACTCGTGCATGGTAAGATGAATGAGCACTCGAAGAAAGGTGCATCCACCGTTACCGTCTAAATCGATCTCGTCACTGAAGATTGACTCTGCCTCTTGAGTGATATGCTCCAAGTCAAGGCCACGTTCGCCAATGTTCACTGCGGCTTCTTCCTCGCTTGTTTGGTACTGTGGAGTACTTTTGCCACTCTTGGTTCCATTGCTACACGACGAATCTCGACGAACATTGTAACTGCTGTCAATTTCTCGCTTAAAAATAGAAAGTAATCCAGTGATTCGATAATCCATACGAACGTTAAGTATGAACTGTAGAATTTCAATAATTTTAAGTTTGGTATCCATGACCAAAGTGTCCATTTCAAGTGAAGAAGTAGTAGTGATTGCGCTTGGTGGCTTCATGGGTGCTTGATTTGGGATGGGTGTCGCACTGACAATTGGTCCATTTGCTTTTCCTAGTTTGTCTTGTTGTTTTTCAGAACTCAATGAACCCACTTTGATTACGGGCGGACGTTTTGGTGCTATTAGTATATCTGGTGTATCTGGTGTATCTAGTGTATCGGCACTATGCAAACACTTGTTGTTGTGCTTCTTCTCTTGAGTAGCAAACTTAATCAACTCTGCAGTTCCATTTTTCATGTTGATAAATTGAGATAATCGTTTGCGAACAATCTTTTTGGGTGAAGGTGGTAAGTTTTTCTCTTTCATTTTACTAATGACCGCAAGTTGATCCATCTGTTTACGATCAGTAGTGCTATCCAGTATAGTCAGCAAAGTTTTTGTCAAGCGAAGCAAATCGCTAAAATTGTAAAAGCCAAAGTAGATTAACTCTCGTGCCAACTTAACCACTTCATAAGTAAGCTTGTTTTGCTCTCGATCATTGAACGACCACTGATAGCTGACAACATTGCATAAATAATCTTCTACAAAGTTCATGGTGGTGAAGAGTTTTTGCTTCACCGACTCTTTGATGGCAACGTGTGTTTTTTGTTTGTTTTGATCGTAGTCGGGAATGGAAAGCTGAAGTGGAATTTCAGCCCACAAACGAGCATACTTGACCGGAGTGATTTGTTCCTGTGGGTCACGATCGACGTGCATGTGCAGTAAAAGACGACAAAAAGAGGCACGAAGGTCGTATGGCAAAGCCTCGTCAGACATGCACTTTTGAATAAGTTCAATGTCAAGATGAGGCGAGAGGTTATCAATTGCCAGATACTGACGATCGAGACACATGTTGCTGAACAAGTCTAGCTGGTGTCGATAGTACTGCAGAAGACTGGCATCTTCGGTGTTACCATCCTGTGCGCTCAGTGCCAATTCACGAATACATCGAGTCTGGTTTCCGACATCCCAAATCAGAATGACATCCTCCTCTTCTTCAGTGGTAACAATAGGTACAATTTCACCGGCTGGATTTTCCATCTCCAACTCAACCTCTACTTGAGTTCGCATCAAACGCGTTTGAATCAAAATGTCACTGTTCTTCGGGGCCAACACTGTTTTACAGATCAACTCTTGGGTAATGGGAATAGCCACTTTCTTTGAAATGCATAAATCGGATAGATAGTCAAGGAAGCGTGATTCTCGATTTTGTCGCACCAAAGAGATGAAAGTTTCAATTTCTTTAGCGGTGATATGTTGCTCGAGCAGTTTGCGATTGGAGTGAAGCAATGCAGTGATAGTGTCCTCTGCCAAGACATCATATCCAATCTGCTTCTGCATGAAACCAAACCATTTGGCAATGTACTCTTGGTTCTTTCGGTAATCATGTTGCGACAGTCGAAGCACGCGATAACATAAACGAAAAATTTGTTTGTAGCTTGCATTGCGACTATCGTTCAATTCTTCCATGCGCAACAGCGTGCCATGTTCCTGCTCAGTGAAAGGAGCCTGTAATATCTTGAAAAGTTGTTTCAAAATGTTTTGTTCACGCAGAAGCTTCTGTCTTTCGCGATTGGTGTGTGCAGGGACAAGTTCAAACGGACCAACACGATTTGGTTCGTTTTCCAGATTGGCAATAAAATATATAATGTCTTGAAGCAGCTGTATCAATAGTTTTCGATCATTTTGTGTCACAGTTTTATCTTCAAGTTTATATGAAACCTGCGTGAGCACACTGCAAGCATCATTGACAAAGTCAAGATCTCGCACTTCACCAGGCGAAACTGGAACAATTGCAAAGGCTTCTTTGTCTTCACGAATAAAAGCACAGCCAACTTTAGACATTACCGGTCGTTCTTCGTCTCGGTCAATCGGAATATTGGTTGAATGAACCCAGGTGCTAGTTGAAGTATGCTTCATTCGCACATAAGAGTTCTGAGGCACAAGGTCATCACTGCGAGTTAAGGTGGTGGCATCCAACTCAAAGATGCTTGCAACATCACAACTTGCTGGCACGGAAATCAGCTGATACACGGCAGTATGACCTCGGAGTTTGTTTCGCATTTGATCGTAAGTCTCGTCATCATCTATCTCCGCGGCTAAGTACTTGCCAGTGGCTAAATGTTTAAATCGGAACAACGAGTTCCAGTGGCCAGCTCCACCACGGCATGGATCTGATTGTACAACTTCCACTTCCCAAAGTGCTTTGGAAGAAGTGGCCGCAGTGGCAGTTGTGCGACCCGTCGAACGTAAAAACACATATTGCTGATTACGATAGTCGTCCATTGTCAGAAATTTTTCATGCTCAGCATGAAATAGGCGAACAACATCGCTTCCTAATTAGATAAATTTAAATAATGTATTGGATTATTGTTTTATAGCCAACACAAACCTTTGAGGACATCTTCAATGTTTTCTTTGTAATCCAAGAAAAGAGATATTTTCCAACTAGTGTCACAATTAACAGCGTTGACTTCTTTGCATCCAGGATTGTCCTAAAAATTAAAAATGCTTGTTAAGTAGTGTAAGATACATTTAATTAAAAACTTACAGGCAAATCATAGTTGCTAGCGTGCAAAGGTTGACCAGCATTGACAGGAGTGAGAACTACTTTGTCCCCAACCACAACATTGTCGCCAGTTGATCGAAGTTTGTAGAAAGGCACTATGTAAAACCATGAACCTTCGTTTCCGTTTGAGTCCAGGTAAACACGCATTGAATTTTTCTCAAGCATTGCGGGGAGACGTTTATTAACAGTCAAATACTTGTTGGATTTAAGATGCAACAACTGAATCACACCACCGTACTGTATGATACTTCCCATTAATTTCTTGTTTTCCGTCTCGTTTTGCTTCTTTTCCAACTCGGCCGCATGCTAAACAATTTGTTTAATAACAATTATAAATTGCTTTCAAATTCAATTACGGTTTAATGAAGCTTACATGAAGTTTTTTGAGCAACACCGCATCGCTCGTGTTCGTTGCCGATTGTTTGGCTGCCTTCCAAAATTGTTTCTGTGCCGAATAACGGTTCATGGGACATGTCTTGAAGAGACAGTCTATGTGGGGGCAAAAAAAGGGGAAGGCAAATCACATTAAAAATTTTCTGTTTAAATTTGGCATCAACAGTTGCATGCAATCAATCAACTGACTTGTTCAATTTCCCAATCATTTTCCGACACTTCAATGTCATTCAATCATCAACAAATATAATCATATATTTATACCTGGCTAATTAAATACTATATTAACACCCATGATATAGCAAATCATAACTAAAATAAAAATAAAATTATTTCAAAGAAATATCATAAGTAACAAATATGAACTAATGGAATGTGTTTTCAAATATATATAATTGAAATGGCTTGCGGCAACAAATGTACCAAGATGTGAGTACGACATTTTTTGATTAAATTGACAAATGAGTTAGTAATACGTACCTCGAAATTTTTTAGGTGGTTGCTGAGGGTTGCCCGCATCCGGTTGCACCACACAACGATCATCGACCAGACTGCAAACAAACATTAATAAACAAATCACGTATTTTACTAGTTTTTTTATCAAGTCAATTTTATTTAAATAATACATTAATTATATTTAAATTAGAATTAGAATTTATTTAAAAATAATTATTTTGGTTATTTTTGCTTGAGAAAATGCTTAATCATGGATTTACGTGCTATACTAACACACTGTCATTTTTGCAAAATTCGCTCTCCATTTGTTTTCATAGTGATATGATAGAGTAAACCCTAACTAACAATAATTGACTATCAAAAAGTTGCTGTAATCTCTACTTTTTGAAATAGGGAGCATTATCTGATAACCCGGGTTTTGTCTAATTTCTCATCACTTAGTTATCCGATTGATATATATAAACCCACATTTGAAAGATATTTTCAAACCCTACAATATGATATACAAATCATATTTAACTTATATATGGCTTATATTTAGCACATTATAACTCAATTAAGTTTTAGTTTTGATCTATTGTGATAGTTTAATAGCTATTTATACTATTATGCTATTAATCACTCACAGAGTGAGCTGCAAATATATTTGCAAATTGTTAAATTTTGCAAATATATTTACAAACAAAAAACTGACTT
>WURS02452479.1:0-14114 GCA_011762765.2 Rhinocypha anisoptera
CTCTCTCTTGCCCTCTCTCCCTATCTCTTTCTCCCTCTCTCTCTCTTTCGCCCTCTCTCTCTTTCTCCCTCTCTCTCCCCCTCTCTCTTTCTCCCCCTCTCTTTCTCCCTCTCTCTCTCTTTCTCCCTCTCTCTCGCTATCCTTCCTAACATTCCCAGGATGAGGATACCGGTTAAAGTTCCGGAAAAAAACGGGAGTGTGAGAAAGAGAGATCGGATTCCGTTTGCATAATTGCACCTTCATCCCCTCCCTCCCCCAATCCTCCTCCCCCGCTCTCGCCACCTCCACCCTCCGCCATCCGAGACGGCGCCGGTGTGGTGGGACTGCCTTGACTTTGATCCGAACCAAAGGCTTTTGTTCCAAGAGAGAAAGTGAGGGATATTATCTCCGAATGTAGGAGGCGCAGAAAGTCCATCGTCCTTCGCGATCGGCAAATTTCTTTCATCCTCAACGAAGTTTTCGGTTCCGCTGTCGAAATTTACGCGCGAGAAAGAATCTGCCTAAATAGCGTAATATAAATCAAAAGATGACCTTCGGTGACGATCTGCCTCCCATCTACTCTCACTAGGAGGAATAATGAACTCTTGTTATGCTATGGGATGCACGTGTGATCATTGTAACATTACCATTCAGTCAAAAAGAATCAAAATTAGTAATTGAGGGAGAGAGAGTTTAGACGGAAAAATTTACCGTAGATCCCGGACACTATCAGCGGGAGGTTTCAATCAACTGTCTTGAAATGTCTTTGTTTTAAATTACTCCCACAGCAATTCCTAACTGATATTTAGAAGTTGCTTTAGATTTTATATTTTTTTGTCAGAGGAGGTGAAATTACTTTTAATATTTCTTATTCCTATATTCTTAGGAAAGAGATTCTTTAATTAACTGGATCTGATTAATTGTTTGATGAAACTATTTTCTGAGTCATTTTACATTATTATAAGTTATTTCCTGATGTTCTTGAAGAATGCGATTTTACATCTTTCTTGTGGCAGGTTAGCTCAGCTTTGGTTTATATTCTGATAATTAAAGTAATTAGGAATAAGAATAAAGAAAATATCTGTTCACCTGTTATTCGCCGTTTTGGAAGATTTTCTTAGGCACTTTTTTTTCAACTTCATGTTTATAAAAAGCTTTCCGCCAGAAGAGTGGCATGCATTAAAATGGATTTAAAATAGTATTTCTTAAGAGCTTAGGCAAAGCCAAGTTTCATGTTATGGTCTATTGAGTCTCTTTTTACAGAGTTACAGAAAACATAAATATATTCTAGCATCATAAAAGTGGCGCGAAATAATTGATTATCTCCTCCAATTGGCAATATTTAGTGCGCCCGTAGCTGAGTTCGCTTTGGTCTTCAGACTTCCCCGCTTTAATATATGTATGCGCTAATAGTTATAAATCTCATGTGAGAGAATTAGCTGACAATAGACTACAATTTGATAAAATGTTACTACCAATCAACATGTAAGTTATAAGCCACTATGTATGTGAAACACAGACAAAGACTTACAACAAAAGTATTACTTTACAGCTCAGGTATCTCTAGCTTGTCATAAGTTACAGTGCTTCAGCTCTTGTAGTAGAATAAGCATGAACGATAGTTCGTCATTTTAAATGGAAAACGACGTTTTTTTGCAAGCCAACATAATTTATATGTTGTTTGAGCTGCCAACGTATACAAAACTCTATTTAAATTAGAACATCCAAGGAAATAGTTCTGTTTAATTTTGCAATATGATAATATTAGTTTCATAGATTGAAGAATTTTACATTTTTCAGGGTCATATTCGTCTTGAAGACGAAAAATAACTACACCTTTCCTTTCAAATAGTAAAATCGCTATCAAATGGTTATCGCTAACTTTCATAATGTACTTCAGGAACTCATCTAAAATTACGGTGGATTCTCCACAAAATGAACAAATGTTTAGTATTTCTATTTCATGAAACTATGAAAATCCGGAAAGTAGTGCTTACCTGTGGAATTCCTTAGTCATGGATTCAAAGTTTTTTCCATATTTATTGGAAGAAAACTCTTCTCAACGGGATTAAAGGCTTAATGCATTCAGGAGATATGTAGATTTTTCTTTATTCTAAGATAAATGTCTATTTAGGCCACAAAAGTTACCAAATGTAAAGTACTGCCTGAAAATAACGCTTTGCCAAGGCGTATTTCTTGTGCTTCCGTTAAATATTTTTTTAATAAGTTGTCAGTAACTAAAACTTTTATGTACTTACGCCATAAAAAATTCCATTTACGATATTTTCAGAGGCAGTACTTCTGTCTTACTAACAAATGCATCAGTAATGGAAACTGGGCAAATGTCTCCCAGAACGGATCTCAGGGATCATGGCTAATTTCTACTATTATTGATTATCATCTTAATTGTGAATTTTAAGTTATATTTCCAGTTAAAAGAAGATATTACTCAGAGATTACAATATTATACCAAAAAATATAATATTGGCAACAAGGCGTTTTAATGTTCCAATGCCGCAATTTTAGTATTACACCAGTAATTGTTCACAGGATGCGTCGCAAATAAAGAAACAATTTTTAATGAAATATTTTATTGATATTTATAATATTATAAGACTAAATTAAATAAACGACAATTTAATAAGGTAATTAAGAAATAAAACACTTTTATCTGAAAGATAATTTAAAGCGTTTTTAAAAGTTTTTTCGATTACTTTAAGGAGCGAAATTATATGCATGCATCTTGATGGAATATTCTCATAGAAAGAGACTGTCAGTTACTTCATCATGCAGACGTGGTCTATTTTTTTTAGTAATATCAGTATACTGTTGAAAAAAAACCTCATTTTTTCATTGTAATCCTCAATGGAATTCATACATAAGTTTTAAATTCAAACCTCTTATTCCCTCGTCTTCATAAAAATATTATTACTTTTTAGACATTGTGTTCCATATCTTTTAGTTCTTTCACATATTGAATATGAACATGGAGTCTTTCTTCTATCATTATTCGTAGTCAGTCTTTCAAAGGTACACCTTGTTATGTTGTGAGGAATATTATTCCGTTTCCTAGTGTTACTGTTTTATTTGGACGATACGGCGGGATAGATAATCCTGAGTAATATATTTGGAGGTTTGAGAAGGTAAAATCTATGCTAATCTACAACCTGAAGCATTTATTCTTTTTTCATGGTAAAATGAACATAAATCAAAATATAGAAATATAATTTCGTAGTTGAGGTGCAGCGTATGGGTAATTAAAATAGTCGCTGCGTTTCTTTCCACTCTGGTTATCTACGTGATGACTTGGATACAAATTGACTTTTTCCCCCGTTCTAAGCACCTATACACGTTCTCTGTTGAACGTTCATCTCCCCTTCATCCGCCTCACAGAGGAATGAGTTAGAGCAGAAGTGACAGAAAAAAGATAGAGAGAGCATAATGAGTAGATTAGAGAGGAAAAAGAACAGTCATTCTCGAGACCTCGCTTGCTTCTGATGACCCATATCGTGACTTTCGCCTCCTCAGCGACGGAGGTGCCACGTCAATTGGAGTGGTATATACGAGAATTAAGTGCGTAGGAAATGAGGGTCGCGTGTGATTTCTTATCGAAGTACGATATTTTGAGTTTATTTTACCCTTGATATTTATTCCAACATCAATTATCATGGTCTACGTAAAAATTGAAGTATATATCTTGGTATTAAATTTTTTATTGGTACCTAAATAACATCTTTGAATCGCTTCCCCTAATGTCACGTCCCAACTATTCATAAGTGCCGTAATTATACGTCGTTCTAATGAAGGCTGTTGAAATTATGAATCAAAGTCTATCTCAATGAATGATTAAATTTATATGTAAATAAGTATAATATATTTAATTATATATAAATGGTTTATGTTTATTACAAACGGTTGTTTAGGTATCGCGATACACATATACTGTTACCGAATCACCGGCGATTACCTCAGAATGGGACAAATTATCTAATTTATCCACTTCAGTCAGCTTATAGACGCTCATCTTGGGATCTCCGTTCAAATTTCCCACTCATATCTCCGAAGCTAGTCTGTCTCAAGGTTCATCAAAGCTCGAGGGTACTGAGCAGGCTACAACCTCACTCTACCTTTTTCTTACTTTGATGTACGTATTTCTCCAGAATCCGAGAGAATTCTGTTGAGCGTGTCGCCAACAAACCTTCCAGTACCATTTTCGCTAATCGATCTTTAATGTGTTATTTCTCGTTCTGATGTCCTATTGAGCTACCTATTTTATGCATCATGATATCAGTTATTTACGCAATTTATCATTTAGCAATGGGATTTAAATCGATTTCTCATGAAAATAAATTGATAATAAATGGAGACAATTCAGGAAAGTAAATTATCTTGAAATATTTACTCGATAATTACAACCTTTTTGTTTCTTGTCCATTTCAGCCGTACAATTTTGTGTCCCCGCCTTTGAATCTGAATCATTTACAGGTAATTCGAAACCATTGGTACTTCAATCTGAATATTGCTTTAATACAACCATCAATTCTATCGTAACTAGTTCTAGTTCTCCTGTTCATTGGTAGTCCTTTCTTACGCCTCTATTTTTTCTTCTCGAAACTTGAGCTAAACGGAAATTGTTATAACATGGACATAGGTAAAGCTTTTGGTATACTTTAAAACCAGTAAGATCAGATGATGAATAAGAGGAGAAAAAACATCTCTTGAGAGAGAAATTTGATGAAGGCCTGAGCAAACTGAAGTAAAAGGTTCCAGGCATTGGTAGAATTCCTGGACTGATAAAAAAATGCAGGAGAATTTACTGATAAAGGTACCCGTTAAATTGATAATAATGATGATCTTTTAACAAGGATAAATGCCAGTGGATTTCGAAAAAGTAAAATTGAATCAAAACTGAAGAAAAGAAAATCAGACGTGAAGTGTACAATAAAATTAGTTAACTTGCCTATATTTTTAAATTATTTTGGGAAGCTATACATGAAAGGACAAAAAATATAAGACAGGCTTACAGAAGACAAACCCGGGTTTATAAAAGGGAGGGGAACAAGATAAGTTACTGGGCGCAACGAACAGGAATTGAAAGGAGAATAGAAGAAAGAGAAGAGGAACATTTTTTTGGATTTCTACATTTAGAAACATCATTTAATTATATCAACTGAGAAAAATGTTCTAAATATTCCAACAGACGGATACCAACCCAAAGACTATTCAAATGTTTTGGCAAACGTACAGAAATTAGAGTAATAGTAGTATTTTTTTGTTTACAGGGTACTTCAACGGCTATGGTCATTTAACACAGATAAATTTAACAATTACAATTAGGAAGGAGAGATAATACATGGAGAAATAATTAACATGACACGTGTTGCAGGTCATAATTTTGCAGTCAATGAAAACGACTTAGGGTTAACCTTTCTTTAGTTTTAAGTAGTATTAAGCTGTTGACTGCTAAAGAAATCAATCTGGAAACTAGAAAAGGTTTCGAATTTCTTACATAGGGAGTATTGCATTATGTGGCTACGACACCTGGACATTGGGACGAAGGTGGAAAGAGTGGAGAGGGAGAAGGTTTGGAGTCGTTCAAAATGTGGGGCAGTAGGAAAATAATGAGAATATTATAGACCGACAAGATTAGCCTTCAGAGAATCTGAAGACCTTCAGAGAATCAGTGAGGGAAGACTCACTTGGAAATGAATCTTAAAAGGCACAGGCGAACTACTTACATTTGCATCTGCATACTACCCTGCAAGCTGCCACAATGGCGCGTGGTAGGGGGTGAGCCATCACCAAACATGCTTCCCACATATTCCTATATATTATATGTTATTCATATTGAAAAAAAACAAATTACATGCAAAACATTCAATGAAAAAACATTATTAGTATCCTGCAGGAACACATGAACGCTTATGACCTATGAGGGATATATAAAATTTTTTGGGAGGTTATATGAGGGAAAAAGATGCATAGAAAGACCAAGACCCTAATCTGTACTACTAATAATTCTGTCCATTGTAGCTCTTATGAAGGAATGAAGCGCAAAGTTCAAAAGCGATCGAAAATAGCAAACAACTGCAAAATAAATCTATAGATTGAAGACAGAAGAACAAGGTAATTAAATTGGGAAGCATAGTTGGTTCATAGGTTAGTATAGTTATGCATTCTAAAATTAAATTTTGTCTATTTATAATATATATATATATATGCACACATATATATATATATACACACACTCAATGGAAGACGCTGATGACCCAACACAATATAAAATAAGTCTATAGGTGGAGATGAACAAAAAGAGGACAAGTATTTTACGTTTCGGCAGATCATCTGCCTCCCTCAAAGGGGGAGGTCCTACTGGGAGATCCTAAAGGGAGATGAGTGTCCTTTTTTTGTTCATCTTCACCTATAAACTTATTTTATATTACATAGGTTTTATATATAATTTATAGTATATATTTTATATTATATATATACATATATATATATATATATAAAGAACGAACTTGCAATAAAATATTTTAATCGTATCATTGACTGAGCAACAAATGTGACACTTTATTAAGCAAGTTGTAAGCTGCTTATTAATTGTATTCCAAAACGACAATGTTAAAATACTTGAAAATGGGCTCATATTTTATTTATTGAAGTTTTTTGTGTCTAGGTGTCCAAATTAATTTCTTTATTTTTTCAAATACACACTGTTATAACACAGGCATCAGATTTATATCATTGTTTAAAATACATATATATGTATATAATGAAGTGTTTGTAGCAATTTTTAGCAATTTTTTAGCAACAAATTTTAGCAATTTATTTTGAAAATGTAATGGCCCGCTAAGCCACGAAATACGTTTTGTTTCACTTTCTTAAAGACTTGATTAGAGTTGAAATTAATACTTAATTTTCGACGTTTTTCAGGCTTATTGGAATTATCGAAAAAGGTTCCGAGTGATTCCGTTACTCATATAGCATTGACTTAATAAGAATGAATATTTCGTCCCCATAGCTGTTCGGCTCGTAGTTAGGTTTACGTTAGGTTCTATGAATGTAAAAAAAGATAGATAGGAGTTTCCCTTTGAACACCTCAAAAAATCTTTTATGCTCAGGTTTTGCACTCTTCTCACGAAAGGTTGTAGTGCCATCTAGAAGGACGCGATCGAATTTCAAGCGAATTTCGAAAACTCTCTCCTGAGCGCCTCGCAGTTAAACACCGTGAAACTCTTAGTCACGTGCTTACTGCACGACCGAGGTGAGAGTGCTTCTCCGTAAGTCACATATGCCCCCAGCTTCCCGTGGGATAGGAGGGAAATTCCGTACGGGAATATTGACCGCCGTTTAATGGCCTGAGCATACATATCCGCAATGAAATAATTTTGTTTTTGAACTTCAGAGTAACACAAAAAGAGAGGAAAAGAGGTAACGTTTTGCGCATGTCGTTACATGCGCTCCAACATTTGTCTGCTGACCTATTTAAGTCATAAAGCATATTTTCCTCCATAATATTGCCTTCTTCAAATAGCCATCGCTTCAGACACTTGGCAAATGGGACTCACACGTTTCTCACTCAAAAACTTCCGAACCTAACCAATGATCATTGTTGTTTTACCACAAAACCACACAAACATAACTCTCCGTTTTAATCATTCATCGTAATAAAATACACGGTGAATTATGTATTTATAAGAGTGATTTGGTGCAATTGGAACAAATTATTGACAAAGGAATGGCATATTTCCAGTAATAAAATTGTTTTAATATCTTGACCGGTTTATGTGTATTCTATTATCAGGATGAGGATGATCTACACTGGTCGAGACAATAAAAGAAATTTAACTAGTGGAAAAGTGCAATGACATAGACATTAAAATACACACTATAGTCGTGAACTCTAGCCCCTCAGAGTTACTCTATGTTTTTATATGATGATTTCCGTATTCAAATTGTTTTAAGGACTGGATCGAACCTTGGAACTGAACGCTTTTACTGGCATAAACATCATTTGTTTTACAGTCCTTCCTTTTCCATCCACCATGAGATTTTACCGCACCTCATTGTTGTCCTATATTCCCATTTCTTTCATCCAAGTTCTCTTGCTCCTTGATATCTCAGCCCATCATTTCCCTCCTCATACTCTGTATCCTTCTTTCGTGAGGTTTCTACAATATATCCTGTATGACTTCGTCTATTGTTTCTCTTCTTGTCATACCAAACAATTTTCCCCTTCCTTCATCTCATCGGAGAGTTTCGATATAATTAATTGATTACATACTTTTTTGCTTATGGAATCGTATTATTTATAACTCCTATGAAAATGTCTATGTTCAACGTGTTATTTCAAGTGTGGCTGCAATAAAAATAGGCAACTCAGACCGGGAGGAAGGGTATACAAGGATGTGAATGGAAGGGTAGAAGGAAATTTAGGTTCATAGGAGCCTCGAAAAATATTTTTCAACTAGTAGTTGAACCTAGATAATACATAAAATGTGAATTTTCATTCATGGTGTTGTTTCGATTATTTGTCATAACTCACCTATATTAGGCTTTTCAGATCTGGAAGAAGGGTGTATAAGGACGGATAGAAATCAGGTGAAGCTCTAGTAGTTATGCATCATTATTATTACGGCGTTGTTTAAAGTATGATCAGCACTTATATCAGTATCTTCAGATCGGAAATAACGGCAAACAAGGTTAAGAATGGCTGTTTAAAAGAAATTTTAGGCTCAGAATAGCCTCCAAAAAATCTCTAATAGTTAGGAATTAGCATGTGGTTTTTAGTATAATCATCACTATCAGACTCCTCAGAGCGGGAAGAAAGTTATAGAAGGATGTGTATTGGAAGGATAGAAGGAAGACGAAGTTCAAATAAAGAACGAAAATATGTTTCAACTTTTAGTAAACTGAAGCATATTCATCTGCTGATCACCTAGGATCAGCACTCCGTTTTCCGCCATTATTCGCTCTCAGCAGTTACGGCGGTGCACTATTAGCTGCTAGGGCTTGTGCCGTTCGGCGCCTGAAGGCGGCTTCTTGAAGCCAGGATAATTGCTTTGCTCATCTTTTTAGTAAACTGTACAAGTTGGTGGACGAGAAAATATTTATTTTTATTTTCATCCTTTCAAATTCCGAAATATTTCTTAGAAAACTACAATCATTCACAGAAATCATTTTTCAAAAAAAATTAATGCATGCACCTTACGATAACAATTAAAATTTAAATTCATTTACAAATTTCTCTAAATGACGTAGTATTTTAATTAGGTTTTGTAGCACCATCTATAATGGTGATGATACATGTGATGTTGTGATGAATTCGTTGATGCTTTCTATAACTTTGGCTTCTTTAAAAATGAATAGTACGAGTGACTTTATTATAAATCGTAATTTATTCCATTATTATTA
The DNA here is from genome assembly GCA_011762765.2 of Rhinocypha anisoptera. NCBI lineage: Eukaryota > Metazoa > Arthropoda > Insecta > Odonata > Chlorocyphidae > Rhinocypha > Rhinocypha anisoptera. The sequence continues at coordinate 9,397 of WURS02452479.1, forward strand.
TCATTAAACTAAAAGAATTCGTGGTGACTAAGTTAATAACTTTCGCTTTATTCCTTGTAGCTTTCACCGCATAATTCTTTCATGCGATCATATGTTCAGATATGTCATTAATTTGTCACGCAAAAATACATTAGTATTTATTTATTCATATTATAAAAGTCCATTGCTGATGCGGATCATTTGTTTGATTTTTTCTGCCATGTTTTATGGCTTTATTCTCAGAAGATAGGAATAGGGAGTGATTGTGGTTCTATAGATAAGGTATACCTTATGTAATAATTAAATGTACACTTATATAATGATTATTGAAAACATATTATAGAGGTTGGCATTGAAACGAATTCTATACCATAATATTATCTATTTTTGGGTTTGATAGAAGAGTATAAAGTTTTTCTTGGACCAAACTTGGCTGTAGTGGACGTAAGTTGCTCAGTAATTGGGGACAAATTAGTTTTCTAGACTACCCAGTTGTTATCCATAATAGATTTGAATTTTAAATACTATATATAGTGATATACTAGTGAATTTTCTAGCCGAGTAATCACTCGAAATCAAATACATGACCAACTGTTTGGTATCCGACTAATTTGATTAGGCCCAAATATATCATATAAGTTTTTTTTTATTATCTGTCGTTTGTAGAGGAATGTAAAAAATTTACATTCAGCTTTCCTATTCCCCTTTCACTTTCTTCCTTTCTTCTTTGCACTCCTCAAGGGATAGAATGGTTGGAATTCTGATGCATTTCACTAACACTAAATGAGATTTGAATAATACATTCCCATCGTAGCAACCTGTGAACATTTGCTCACTAATGCTTTCTGAAATAATAACCTTCTGGATAAGTGACAAATTTTCTGGTTTAAATTAAAATTATTTCGGACATCTATGCTCCAATTCCTCTTAACCATGTAGGATTCTTCACAAATTAAATTTCTGATATCAAAATATGAATATAATAAAAACTCGGGGTAGAATCCTGGTTATATTTTATGGATTGTAAAACCTGATTTGAACAACTGTAGTTACTAAAGGTTATTCCTGACTAGAACGCGAAATGATTTTTAAGCACCTGTAACTCTTATGGATAAGCGAAATTAATCTTTCCAAACCTCTTCGTGCAGGTGAACTCTATTTACGTCTATTGTAATTTATATAATATATAAAAAAACCACCTTTAATGTGAATATTTTAATGGTGCATTAGTGGCATAAAAGGACTAAAAGCAACCCTTCTAAAAATCTTTGACGGCGAACACCTATCTCTCTCCTTGTCATCAATATACATATGTCCTTCGGCTTTAGTTTGTCAGTGATCATCAATTTTAATAGCAGAAGATAACTTATCTCTGAAATATCGTACGATCTCAATTTCACAGTTGGCTATCACCGAAAAATTAAAATCGTTAGAAAAAAATTTCTGTCCTTCGAAGATAATTTGTAGATATAGTTAATTCATCACTTTAAATAATTCCATGTCTAACGAGTATCATTAAAAGTTGGCTAAGATTCTCTATTAAATATTTACTAATGCACAATTTTTAATGTGAATATCCCTTCGAAATCCTACCATACAAACATGACGGTTTTTTATGTATACACTACGAATGAATTATTATGTCATATGCTTTATTTTTTCATCGTAATAGGACACATTTAGAAGATCTCGTTTATATAATTCGAATTTTATTCTCACTAATTTTGTCTTCTCTGATAATTCAATCAAGGATAAATGTCCATAAATTTTAATAACAACCAGTTTAATGCTGTTTAAGTTTAAGATGCCAGGGAGATGAAGAGATTAGTTTCCTTATCTTGTTTGCAAACCTGACTAAAATATATCGCCGGAAAATCGTAGCAAAACTTTAATGTTGAGATGTTCTTGAGTTCTGTACTTTGCCTTAACTTAAATCACTATTGAATTGACATACCAAGTTTATTTGACCCCTTGGCTCGTTTTATTACGATTATATCGCATAAATTAGTTTCTCCATTTCATTATTTCTCTACCCAATGATTTTCCCAAAGACTAATATTCTTACTCGTATTTCAGAAGAATAACCTTTATCATTAATATGGTCACCCAAGTTACACGATGCATTTAAGATTTTAAATCTAGAAAAAAATATGAGAGGCAGAATTTTCCTCTACCTTGTAGTGCTGATTTAAAATAGTTGTCAATGATGAACCGGTCTGTTCATTTGATCAAAGAAAAAACTACTTATGGCCGACTGAGCATTCACATTAATATGACTGCTTCAACTGACTATATTCTGTTTAAAATTGATAATGTTCTCACTCTTTTCTTTGGTATATAACACAGATTTGCAGTATTGAAATACGGCTTGCTTGGTTATCGTCTGTGCTTTTCAACATGCGTGCTTGAATAAAATAGAACTAGTAAAGAAAATAGAAGTAGTGAAGAAAATAAGAGTAGAAAAAAGAGGCCCGAAGTAGGAATTATGGTAGGCCGAGTCTAATTTATTCAACAAGATATTCTCGAAAGCTTACGTTCATAAGCCAATGATCAAGTCTAGTTTAAGTAGTTTATGGAAATGAAAGTGAAACATGCATGATAAATGATGATGAAGGAGCCTTAGTTGTTGGAGGTAATTTAGATAAAGCAAGGAAAAGTGGGTGAAATAGTTGGTTATAGATGATGGGATGAGGATGATCGTGATAGAAAGTAGAATTTTACCTTGGATAGAGAGGATATATTAGTCTTGAAGGGAGGTGGAAAGTACATAAAGATGCTTACTGTATAGTCAGAGAATTCCTTGTTGTGCAGTGGATTACTGACTATAAATTATTTATAAGATGATGAAAGTGGACAAAAGTTTACATGGTCTAAGGCAATCCTGTCTCATTGAAAATCTATCCATAATAATAATAGATTAATTCCTATAAAAATGTTATCTCCCGCGTCACCAAAAATTTAAAAATGGAAAGGAAAAGTTGCATGCGAACGGCCTTTGATTGGTACCGACCAACCTCCCTTAATGCTCAACTCAGAAGCGAGATATGTTCAATATACTCTACATGTTGCTTTCTTTAGTGCCTTAATTTCTCAAATCAATGAGGAAAAGTTGTTCTGAAAAAGTGCATGTGAGAAGAAGTAAGAAAATTTATGGCTCAAGAGATTATATACTCTGGTTAAAACAGAATTTCTCTCCAAGAAAAGTCCCGTACCAATTACGAAGTTATCCGAAGAACACGGATCATAAAGCTGATTGTAGCTTTTTAGGCGTTCTTCTAGGAAATAATTGAACAGTAATCACGCGTTGAAAATTCGAAATTGTGAGATCCGGATCAATTTCTTGTTTTTATTCTTCAAGGTGTTTTTTTCGAGCCTGGTCAGCCCTAATATCAGCGTTTTCAGACCGGAAGGAATGGTACACAGTGATAACGTACACAATGATAGGGATGGAAGAATAGAAGGAAGATGAAGCTTAAAGAATCTGCAAAAATATGTTTAAAATAGTAGTTGAATATAAGCTTAGAAAAATTTCCCTTAGTCATTTTATATATGATGTATTTAAAATATTTTGGAGCAGGTTGCATGCAGTTTCTCTGCTGATTTGATCCATATTTCTGTACGTTACTGGCAGGAAAGCTGCAATTCTGCCTTTTGCCACGAACTGAGTCGACCACCATTATGTCCATTGAGATGAATTGCCTTCGGACTGGGTTAAAATGTTTGTGAGAGAGCAAACAAAGCGATCAACGCATTCTATCGGACAGGACTCCCACTTTGAACTAAATATAACGCAAGAAAATCTCGTGTGGGCAAAATGGTCTATCCGCCCATGAGTCAGAGCAGTTCGCTGCCGCTGGGGTTTTGAAATATTTCTCGATTAAATCTTTGCTTGGTGAAAGGAGTTACGCAACAAGGCCGTGGGCAGGAGAGGGAGGGTGGAAACCTTTGGGCATTTTGGAAGCATTCTCCTCCCCCCGCGAGAACGTTATATGCATCGGAAGGGGAAAGTGGAACGTGAATGGAGTGGACGGAGTGTGAATGAAGCCAAGTATTCCGACGTTCGCAAAAATCAGGAAGCAATTAATATGACATTTCAATTAATGTAACGATCGTTCTGTAAAAAAAATCGTGTTTACGTTTCGGTTCCATTGTAGTAGATCTTAATCTTCAATTTTTAAACTTTTTTCAGATAATTTTGGGGAACTCTCGTTTCTGTGGACACATTCGCCGGACTTTCCACCGATGCAATATCCAGAGATATATCAGAAGTGTACACGGATACCCTGTGATCCAGCGGATGAGAGTTACGCCATGGGTTTCGAGAAGGTCTCTCTGCTTTCCTCGAATGAGAGAGAGAGAGAGTTCGGGAAGAGCCTGGATTCATAACTTTCCTTCGAACATTTCTCCAGGATTTCCGATGGCGAGGATGTTTGCGAGGATAGGAACGGAGAAAACGAAAGAAACTTTGAGAAAATTAGTTTCGAGCAGAAATTCCCTTCGTAATCATGCCCAAAAAAGTGGTTATGTAAGAGACCTCCCAGTCAATAAATGCGGATAAGGTTCTTAAAAATTGGCCGAATTGATGGGAGTAAGAGAAAAAGATATAGTACGCATCAAAAATTTTGATACACAATCCCACGTATTCTATATATATATATATAGGCAGTTTTCCGCCAACTACGCCTCGAGAAAGACCGCTGCGCGGTCGAAATTATTGGAAAAAACTTGTGAGTGTTATT